>BEXV01000785.1:7034-34213 GCA_003118195.1 Hemicentrotus pulcherrimus | reverse complement strand
GGAGATGACTTTTTTTTTTTGGGGGGGGGAGGGGGTCCCGAAATTTGAAAAGAGGGGGGTTTGAAAAAAAGACTGTTAACCCTTCACCCCCTCCTGCATACGCGCCTGATCACATTACCTGTACTCTACATCTACGAAGAAAATAATTAGGAGGTTATGCGACTATACCGAAATCTTAAAAGAGTAAATCTTTTATGATTTCGGTGCTCATGGTAAAGTGCTTATCAGGAGATTCAAATTCCCGGAAAGCTTGCCCAAAATAATTGCATAAGTGTAACACTGATTGATTTAATGGTTTTAAGTCTTCTCAGGTATCGCAACTATCAACGTCAGTCAATGTTAATAGCATTGTGCGTCACCTACTAAAATGTGCGTATGACTTATTACGTAATCTGAATTTGATTTTGATGGGACATACAGTAGGATATTAAACTTTCCTTTGAGCTTGCGATTATACTATTTTATGATTATCATACAAGAGTAAATTTTTTATGGTTTCTGTTTCGTGGTAAATAGCTAATGAGGGAAGCCAGAAATGTAGAAAGCTTAGCAATAAAAAAAAAAGATTTAAAAAATATTACATGCATAGATGTTGCCATGGTTAGAGGTCTTACTTGGTTTCCAAAGTAATTTTTAGACGATTGGACGACTTGCAACAAATCCTGATCAGTCCGAGCTCTATATAAGACAGAAGCCAGGATGGTGCGTGCGTATAATGTGTGCGTTGTGTGTGTGCGTGAAAGTGGGTGGGTGTGTGTTTGTGTGGGTAGATGGGTGTCAGGGAGACGGGACGGGGCAACTGTCTCCAAAAGTACTGACAAGCAAGGGTGAGTAAATCAGCTTACAAGTGTATACGTGCAGCTCCACCAATTCCACCTTTGCCCCTCCCTTCTCCATTCTCTTCTCTATCCGTTCACAAAAAGGTTATGCAATCGTCCCTGTCCCCTGTAACGACGCCTTTAAAATCCACCCAATGCCTTAAAAGATGAATGTATGACGCAAGGGCTATGTTAATGGAACAATTGAAGAAGAAGAAGAAAAAAAATGTGAACACGATGGCACAGGATTTCGAGAAAGGAATTGAAGGACAATTTTATTTTTGGATTACGTAATGCGTCATTGTGATTTTGGAGAATTTCTATACGTGACGCCTAAACATATCCAATTACCGATATTGCAATGTCTTAGTGAGCTGGACCTAAGGCATATCTAATCGAGAATAACAGCCTGTTATCCCTTCCTACGTCACAATGGCTTTGTGATTAATCAACATTCGCAATGTCGCACTAGACCACTGTATTCGGGAGCACAATTGATTAAATTGCTGTAAATTATTTTCGAACCCAATCTCTTAATGGAAGATTAGAACCTCCATTCTTTGTGAGACTGACCTATGATTATTTTCATATCCCCCCAAAAAAAACAAAATTTTGAAACTTTAATATATACGAAGCAGAGCTTCCAACCAAAATATATTATCTTTGCTATGTGGGACTCACCATAATTACACGGCTTCATAAAAACATAGTCATTTTGTTTGTTCCAAAGCAATTTTTTCCATTAATATGGCAATAATTATGTCTATGGCATATATTTTACGCATTTTTACTATTAAATTGTTTCCTTCGTGGAACATTTAAAGAAATAAACGACCATTGATTTTCCCCCGCGGAAACCTTATATAAAATGATGTCCTTAATACATTTTATCGAGTTCAAATAGTGTGTATACTTTTCAGTGTCATTTCCTTTCACATAAGTTAATACAAAAAAAATGATAGGATTTGTTTGTTTATTCTAGATAAGGTTTATTATTTCTAAACTAATACGTTATCCGCGCTCTTAGTACACCAATAACGGGCACTGACGTCACGATCTATTACCAACAGTGCGTACAGTTCTATACACTTATATTCAATTACATCAATATCGACCCATCTATTTACCTGTAATCCGATCCCGGGTGAATTAAAATCAAAAGAGCGTCCAAACGAGCTATTAATCACATAATGCAATAGGCTTAGTAATGATTTTCAAAGCCATTTGATTCAGCATTTCAAGTACAGGTTTTCTGAAAGGCGCAGTCATTTCGGATTTTTTATTTGTTATTTCCCTTTTATTCTAAGAGAGGGGGGGGGGGGTTGAATTTGCAGTTTACTCAACTCTCGTGTATGGATATGTCGATGATTAGGTTAATTAATAATTTAATCCTAATTACTTTTCAACAACAACAGATTTTTTTTATTCAAAATACTGCGCAGCGTACAGACAAAATAATGTCTCCAGATAAACATGTATATGAGATATATTGTCGTATCAGCACCCAATTTCATGCCATATTATCTATGGAAATATTCGCCTTATCTATTTATCTACTCTACCCATTCATATTTCCACCAAAATGCACAATGACCAAATATTTGATAATGAAAATGATGCCGTTTTGGTATGAGTTTAAAATCTCATAAAACTGGAAATTATAACGTTTATCCACATAAGCGTACTAGAAGAAATAAGTTACGAATTAAACACTTTTGTTTGTTCGGCGGTTAATAATTTTATAACATTTATAATGACGACTGATATATGTAAAAATGTCATAACTTCAGCAATGAGGTAAATCATATTGCTGAATTCGGATTACCACTAAACTACAGAGAGTTCGCGTAGGACTGATAAATTAAGTTGAACATGATAGAAACATAACATGTTAGGTTTTTATCATTTACGTAGTTGTTATAATTGAATAATTTGTTACCGCAAATTTGTCAGAGATTTTCCCAACTCATTGAGTATTTCAAAAAGCCGCCTGACTTTCGGGGTACTAATCGTTTAAATGCAACAAAAAGTCACAAAGCACGTAAGTCCTCCCCCAATCACAGATCAACTCCGCCATCGTCACAAAAATAATATCGCTGTAATTACGTCGGTATATCTTTTGTTCTCATATAATGTGTTCATCGATCAATTTGCGAAAATTTTCGCAATTTTTGCGCAAACAACTTAGCGGATGTCAGCTGACGACAATGGCTTGATCGATGCGCCATTCAAATGCGACAATGAACCTCGTGATATATACCTTCTAGTCTAGCTGGAATAGTGGGAAAGGCCCGTAATTGTTGAGCGTACTATCCCCCATCCCACTGGATCATGTCTGATGAGAGTGTAGGGTGTTCAGCGACATCTGTCGTGAGTGATGACGTCATAATACCTCACTGACACTGTTATCCTATTTCATCTCATTCGCGAAGATGATGAGAAGTAAGAAGGACATACAATATATACCCATTTGGCCGTTGGCAAATAGTGTCAAAAATGAATATCATTGAAATCAGCCAGTGGTCAAAGCTGCCAGCTGCAATGTATTTTTGAAATGTGACTATTCGCCACGTGATTAAGGTCATTTGTATTTGTACCAGCTACATTAGTGATATATTCTACGTCCAGGTATATGCTCTCTCGAGCACCACTCGGTCCCTATGGTCACCAGAATATCACGACGTCAATTAATTATGAACTACCAAGCACTTATAACACCTATGACAAGCTGACGCCAAACCCCTTGACCCATAATCAAACAGCTAAGAACAAACAGGGATGTGTGTAATAGAGGGTTGGGATGCCAGAGGTCAAATCAATAGCGCCTTGAAATATTGTAAAATAATATAGGAAATATAGAGCACACACTTGAGTATGTATGCATAAGGTATACAGTTTAAACAAAATTGACACCTTCCTAACAGCGCAACACTTTTGTAAAGTTTTCAGAAGATATGTGCTGCTCGTCGTTTTAACGATAGAATGAGAATACAATAAGTTCTGCACCACTGGCTCCAGAACATCCCACTCCAGAACATCCCACTCCAGAACTCACAAAATCATGCTCCTTGCATATTCTGTATCCAACAGCTTCAGAAAAGGAAGGCATGTAGACGGCTGCAGGTAGAGAATTGACGTTGTTCACAATTCTGCAGGAGCCAACGAAATAGCTCATGAACCAAAATAATCATGATACATGTCCTAGCAAACACCTACAGTTCCAGAAACAGTCTTCTGCAAACCAGGATTCTAGAACATTAAAAATTGCAGTCCAGTTGAACCGGATTCTAACAGCACCTGAAACGGGATAGCTTCGAAGATCCAGGTTATACAAAATATATACACCAACAGATCGACGAGAAGGAAGTCCGCAGCACAAGAGATCCAGGCACCAGCAACCCTAAAGATAAGTACGGCATTACTACATGAACACCGAGGGAGATTTCATCATGTATATAAAGTGTTGACCATGAAGAGAAAACACTTTTGTCACTTTGTGGCCACAGTGTGATACACATATGGCCACCGGTAGAATCAAAGTGTGTAGGTATTAGCACTTGACAAAACAGACAATATAGAAAACATATTTTTTTACATGTGGTCTAAGAGAAATATTGTGTTCACAGTGTGGTAAGTTAGTGTTGAAACACAGTTTAAAAACAAGATTGATTTAGAATACTTTCACGTGAACACAGTTTTTTTCACATTGTCCTACCTAGTGTGACTATGTAGCAAAAGACTCATTGACATTTCAATGTGACCAATTAGACAATCGCGTTCTGTACCCAACACAGTGTGAACACGGATTTAATTTTGAATATTGTCCACACTGGTGAAACACTTGTTCTTTCCTATAAAGGACATTCGCTTTTGTTTTTAAATCTATCTTGGTATCTTGCCATCTTCATTCTTGAGGCCTATAACTGACGTGTTCTCTGAGTCACATTTACATCAGTATATCATTTAATTCAATTCTCACCCTCTTCCTTTCAAAACAACAATGACAGCGGACTCTCTTTCAAGACTATCCCGATATATTACAAGGGTTCATCGTCTTCTTAAGATGAGAGAGAAAGAGAGAGAAAGAGAGAGAAAGGGAGTTGATATCGGGGAAATCAGAATTGATCGCTTCAATAGCAGATGGGTCATATTTCCGACTTGATTAAGACCGAATTTAGACGGCAACTTCCGTTTACTTGCATACACCAAGTTCATCTCAGTTTAGCAGTCTTTGGCAATTGGTTAGGCAATATATAATACGCCTACTTCCTTAATTCTTTTCGCGCTGCGTTGAATAAAAATGAGAAATGGGCACGATTTTGTTAAGGCTTCGATACGTTTGATCCAATCAATCATTCATGTTTAGAGTTTTTAATACTCTTCCCGATAATGTGAGTAGAATTAATCATCACATGTACATGAGAGCTAGTGCATCTTTATATTTGGGGGTAATTCTTGATATTAAATAGGCCTAGGCCTACTTAAAAACACTACCGGCATACTAACAAGGAGCCCCCCCCCCCGTAAAACCAAAACAAAAACAAAAGAAACCTTTTCATAGACGGAAAAAAAGAACATTAACTAAACCTTCACAGCATTCATTTTGCAGATTCAAAGAAATTTCTAAGACTTGTTTGTAAGAAATTTCCATTGTTTATTGATATAATCAATTGCGTCATACATTATTTTGATTTTAATAGCAAGTGTAAGGATGAAATAAGTGGTGTATTGATGGTCAACATCAAGACAAATTTCAAGACGCCCAAATTATATTGATAGTTCAATGCAAATCGTTATCCATAGCACTTACAGGATCTATTGCTGCTGCTGAGTCGGGAGGACATAATTTTGTAATTGAAAAAAAAAAAACTTTAAAAATGGACTAACTTAACTGATCGTAAAGTTAAGGAGTAAGCTACACCTTTCATTTTGCTGTGGCACAGCCCGGTCTCATACCATTGGAGATGGTCGTAGAGTGCTGTTTTCACGTTCCCTTTCCAGTAACTTTTATTGTCTCTCTTTCCCCTACCATCCGATTGGGCCACGGTCGTGTCTCCTGTGCCAATTTAGCCACTCCAGTGACTCCACCTCCTTTTCTACAATACAAGGGTATCGATAAATCTTCAGGATTGGGGAAGAGCGAACGATTAGATCAGAAACATAGAGTACCGCAGTGTGACGTCATACTGACCAAGTTGCCAGGTTTGCTGGTTCCAAACATCGATGTGCTATAGAATTGCGTGGTGGTCACTCCAGTCCCGTTGCTTAATAGTTTCGCGGTGAACCTCATGCACATGCTCTGTTGTTTGGAACTAGTAACCTGGACGACAATGTGACGTTATTCGGTACTGGCTCTACAGACTACCTTGGAATATATACTTACTAATGAAATTGTTGTGGAGGTAGTCAATGCCCCATTGCATTCTGAGAAGATTCCGAGAAGCTACTGCAGTGGAACTATAATCCCAATATTCTCTCTTTACCAATAAGGCTTAATGTTTGAGGTACATGACTTTCTCTNGGGGGGGTGGGGTGATAGTGATTGGACATTTGGCCTTAATCTATCTGAAACAATTTGAAAAAATGAAATGCACCCCAGACTTCCCTGGAGATCATCTTCTTTTTCAATGTTTGTGTTTGATTTCTCGGTTTCCTGACTTCATTTCGTATAATACACCACCTGTAGACCATACACAGATTGCTCTTTATTATAATATTTGTGGAATTACAACTAAGCGATTATCATATTCTAAACATTTTTGATTGTTCGTCAGCCTAACACGTTAGACGAATCGGTTCCTTTAGCTATCTAAAAGATAAATCCCGGTTCATTAATCAATACTAAAGCGATTGCATTTATTCGTCCGGTGTTAGTTTAACTAATTTGGCACCACTGTAAACAGTCCATGTCACATTTATGTACGTGTTACCTGGACGTAATTTTTTATTTTAAACATATCTTCGTTTGGCTGTCGTATTTTACTTGACAATATAACAATGAACTATAGACAGGGACAGTGCAGTTACACTCTTCCATAATGTCACAAAATATTTCATTGTAAGAAATAAAAGAAGTCATTGGACTATCGTTGTTGTAAAAGAAGCCAAATCATTGAAATAAAGAAGTTTCCTAAAATTTGTAGCAAAAGATGAAAGTTTCAGAGAGGAGGACAAGAATGGAAGGAATGCAATAGAGGCCTATTCCACACGAAAGCTTCAGATATAAGTGTTTTCCCAAAATTTAGTTTGTTAGCTTTAAGCTCGTTCTTTCACAAAATATGTTCTCTCAACTTTGGCTTGTGAATCATTCTGGTAATCACCTTACTCAAACCGTTTGCCAATTATAACTAATACATTTAAATATCAAACCGATATCTTAGTTTCCTGCCTTTTGGTTCCTTGATCTCATCTCCCGTCAATCCTAAGACCAGGACTGACATACGCTGCAGCTCTGCTCAGCGGGTACTCCGTATCACGTTAGCAAGCAGACCAGGTCCGTACCGGTGGGACCCCATCGGAGCGCTCCTTTCTGTAGGCCCTCTCGTGTTTCACACTCTCCGTGAACTTGACCGTATTTCAGTTGCTCCCCCGGGGCTGGGTACGGGAGGAAGTCGGGAGAAGTCAGTGGCCCAGCTTAGCATAGCAAGGTCAGGGGCTGCGGGACTTGGCAGGGTGTCGCATAGACGAACGCTGAGCAAACGGAGGTCACTGGCCGAATCTCAACTTGGTAGGTTTGTTTGACAGGCTCTTGGACCTATATTTATGGGGTTTCTATCTATTGAGACTCAGGAAGTGGAAGCAAGTGATATTTTATTACATGTATTGATAACAATATTAGTTAGCTTCTTAAGAACTGGAATTAGTGTTATTTCGTTGATGTTGTAATTTTCAAATTATTAATCTTATTAACGCTTACAGCTATATTTTTTGATTCACTCCGTTTTATGAAAAATACTGACTTTGACATCATTGTAATTACACTTACAGTCATATTTTTTTATTCACTCCGTGTTATGAATAATACTGACTTTGTCATCATTGTAAATAATTATCATTATCAATAAGTTAAGAAGGTTTCATGGGTCATCCTGTGAAATGATATAATCAGTTTGTTTATATTTTATGACATCATTTTTTAAATTTGTATTTATGTTACATTGAGCTTGACTTATAAGATAAAAAAGTCCAGCTGGCCCTAATTCTTCCTAAAGTTTCAAACTCTATTAGTAGGCCTTTTTTGTGCCTGTCGGGCCGTGCAATCTTTTAGACAAAAATTGAAAAAATAAAACAAAATAATGGTTCTACATCTACCTTATACAGCGTGACGTTCAGATGTTTCCTTTGTTTCTTGTTATTTGAAAGAATTATAGGCGTCCTTCTTTTAAAAGTTGTACAGTTTAAGTAGTCCAAAATGCCTATCTTGACGTAAATGTTAAATGTTCATGAAATAAACACAGCTTATAAAGTGAACGTTGTGACATTCTATTTTTTCCTTTAGCTCTTCTTCTCTGAAGAAATTATAGGCCTCCTCTTTCAAAAGTTTTGCAGTTTAGTAGTAACAACTGCCTGTCGGTATATGCAATATGAAATGTTTCAGAATTGTGCTATGGGTTTAAACAGACGTTGTTATATTTTCTATTGTTAATGTTCTTTTATCACCAAACCTTGTCTGTCATATTCTCTCATAAAATAACCTATGAATACTTTTGATATTGATGTAGACAATTATATTCAGTTGTTCATCCATACCAAACTCAAACAATTATTATCATGGTATTCATTTTCACTATTATTACTCTCTTATTTTTGCCTCCGGTTCGGTCACTTTGACAGAATGTATATAAGAGATAAAGGACTGAAAACTATTGACGTAGTACCTGTTTTCTAAAAGAGTCATATAGAGCAAGATGATAGTAGCGAAAAAAAGTTGATTAGGTTATCGGAGATATTAAGCAATATTTTAGTGGAATAGCTCTTATCGTAAACAGCAATCAACGAATTATAGGTTTAAAACCGGATGCATTTATCGCCACAATTTTTTGAAAATATTCATACTTTCGACCTATCTTGTCGTTTTCAAACAATTTATCATTCATCCACACCCACCCAAAAGAAAAAGGAAAGAAAGGAAAACGAGGTTAATTTCTAGTTGGTTTTCTCATTTTGCTGCCGCGGAGTTAATCGACTTGCCAACAATACCGCAATAATAATAATTTAGGTTTTGCGGCAAAAAATTGGGTTGTTTAATGATAGCTACGAAAGATTTCGCTTGTTTTGACAACTCTCACAAACATTTGAAAATATATACATGTTTTTAAACAATATTCTCCGTCAGCGTGGAGGTTTTTAAAACATTTTTTGTTCAATCCCAACACGTATTTTGTCCATTTTTTTTCATTACCCGCTTCAGATCACTATACAAAGCAGGAATGATACATGCTATAGGCTCATCATACTAACGTGCCATTCATGTTAAAGGATTGGTATCATGTACTCTAATAACTTATGATCCTGAAATAACCCTTGAAACTGAATAAACGTTTAATTTTTGCTGATGCAGATGAATTAGACTAACGACATCATTTCACAATCCTGCTGCCTCGTTTTCGAGGCCGCGTAGGCTTTATAACAATGTTTGCAAAGGGAAAATAAATAAATAGACCAAAAGGGCCCCAAGGCTCAAGAAAAAAGAGCACCTGACTTAAAATGTCCCTCCATCCCTTTTGATATTTCATTAATTTCCTCGCTTCGTCTCTAGTTTTGCCTGCTCCTACATGCATTAACCCGATTTGATGAAAACGGGGTTAAGCGAACTCCTATCTTTCCGTGTCGTTTATGCGAATTTAATATTCCATTTCGGAAAAAGCCGGCCGCTGACATTTAGTCTCAAATTGCCCTAAGGTGGAATCATTATTTCATACAGGTGCTGGTTGACATTTCCAGTGACAATTACGGTAATGGTAATAAGTTCATGACTGCAGAGAAACACAATTGGACCGATGAGTTTGTTTTACTATTTTTCTCTTTTCCGTAGCCCGATAAAGCTAATTGCATTTGCGGTGGGTGTGTGTCTCTGCTACTATGATTATGAAGTTCACAAATAATAGATGATACAAAAATATCATCCTTTCTTTGGTAGCGAACCTTGTTGCCCTGCATCGGGTTTAAGTTGCAAAAACCCAGTTTTATTGCAAATTGAAGGTAATTTGATAATTATTTCAATATTTAATCTTCATTATTATTATGTGAGTTCATTAGAGGAGATACCCAGGTCCAAGCTCTGCTAAACCATCAATCTTACTTTCGTTCAGTCTTTCTCATCATTTAGTAAAAAATACTCCTCGGGTGACCTGAATGTAATTTCTATGCTTTGTAACTCTGGAATTGTCAGCAAGGTATAACCTTCACTAAACAAACGTTCCTGAGGTCGTCAAGATGTTTATAGAACTTTTATTAATTATTATTCCCAAGACTGTTTTTGGTCTCTGAAAATAGACTTGCCTTTTTCGAGCTGTCTCCTAAATTTCAAAAACTATTTGTAGAAGGGTATATACATGTTATATGGCTTCATGTTTATAATATTGCAACTTTGACATACACCTACAGACAATTGTTTTCAAATTGCTATTCATTGTTGCGTTAGATGGACTTGAAGAAACATGACATGTTTGATTACGACAGTATTCCTATAACTGGTACGGATCATGACGCTTGACAGTGTTCTTGATTTTATCAAGGAGATTTAAAACTCCTTTGATTTCATCCATTATAAATTCTTACGTTTTGCCCTAGTATACGGTAGTATATCAACATAATCAATTACTTCATTCCGAAAAGCTTTTTCTGACCAATCAAAAACAAGTAATCTTCCAAACGATGATCTGCTGGTTGATATTGGTGATCAATACTGACATTAAATTACGCCTAGAGCCAGTATGAAACCTAATCGGTTTCAGCCAATGTAAAATTCCAAGAGTTACTTACTATCCGTTATCATTTTATTACACCTTGGTAAGGAGTTGCAAATGAAATGATAACGTTTAAAGGAACTATATTAAAACATACAAGAATTCACGGTTTAAATTTGTCTCTTGTTGCCTTATAACACTATGTTTGATATTACTATATTACACTTTTACTCGTATCGAATGACTGATCAGATTTGATCGATAAACTGAAATGGGATATGCAAGATTAGACAACTATCATGACTATTGAGATACAACTTTCGTCAGGAACACACATTTGATATTTCCATGTGTTTCATCTGTATTATTTTATAGGCGATACAAACTACAACGAGTAAAGTGAGGAGATTTTGATGGAAGTGATAGCAGCTAAGCAGTAATTTCTCTACATATTGCATGACAATTTTCCTGAAAATGACTCAAAACTGCCGCTCAAGCTCTCAGTTAAATGCCCAAATATCTATTATTTTGTAAAACATTTCAATCTGGGGAAAAATTGTAATAAAATAAAACATTCCATTTTCAATCAGAAGATAAAGAGACATTTCAACATGTTAAAGCGATAATATTTGATCTAGATTTTCTTCCTTTTCAATGGTTTTTAAAATTTATTTTCCCTAAATCGGTCGCCAATGAGCATTAAATCTACTGCAAACCACTTGTCATTAGAGGCATTTTGGATGCATATCATAATGACAACGAAAACGGTTGACATCATTGTAATAACTGGAGAGGACAATTTACGCATGAAACTGTAAACAAAAGAACGCACTGGTACAACTTTGCCGGCCTGGGATATAGAAAATAAGGAGGATGCCTTAATTTCAATTTTCCTAATTCCAGTGACGACCAATGTATGTAGTCTATTCCGAACTCTATCTCTGGCAATTGACCCCCTTGAGGTTCCTCCTAATGCTCCTGCAAGTGTCTCTCTGTCCCCCTTACACAAAGTGTGCAACAGACGCACTAATCAGAAATCTAGGCGAGGGGATTGCTTTCTTGGGTGAAAATCAGGGCTTTTCTTGACGAATTTGCGCAAGAAACAGTTCTTAACCTACATGCCGAGGGCTTATTTTGGTAACCTAGTTTGCCGATCTGCCGGTATACGACGTAGAATCGGCAGAACATGATTCCACAATACACATCTCATGTTGTGTTGTTTGCATGAAGAAAAAATTGTGTATTCCTTTTCTCTTGATTACTTTCTTTGCTTAGCTATAAGAAGCCTGCAAAAATAAGGGAACGAGATGGGGGAAGTCGTCCCGTATGATGTGTAGTCGCAGTACAGTGCAGGGGTGAAATCGGATTCGGGCAAGGGGGCTCTTGTGACCCTCAGGGGGGCAGCCCGCTTTTGTAATGGGGTCTTTCTGGGGTAATACCATCGTAAATACACGGTAATGCAGCCTGACCTAATTCACAGCGTCCCACCTTGGGACTGAAGGCGACTACATGGTGTCTCAAAAGAAGGATAAGTCAAGGAGCATTAACCCTTACCATGAACTTCAAAGTCATCTGACTGTAGGTTCAATCGCCCTCTTCACCTTTGAACGAGAGATGGAGCTTAGCTAAATAGTTTTCACATTTCTATTTAATAAAATCTTCATCAATAGGGTACAAAGCCGACAATGTAGATGATTTAGGCGCGAGGAAGAACTTTTGATTAGATTAAATATATTCAAGGGCATATTATAGTCATATCAATAATGCATTCGGAAAGTTTAGACCAACTAATGCATGAAACAGTATTGTTACCGACATGATGCAGAGAGGGCTATTACATAATGAATACACTGGTAAGCGGGGAGAAGACTCTTAAGCAGGAGGGGTCTGGACATTCTACTTTTAGAATTGTGCGTGTTAAAGCAATTCTTTTTAATTGTGGGGTATAACGAAATTTCAGCCATGGAGACTTACTGCTACTAGTTGTTGTAATAGTCTTTATCATTACCATTATCATTATATGTCTATCATTATCGAAAACATCATCATCACATTTAAAATCAATAATATTATGTTATGATTTTTCTGGCTGAGAAGCCGGGAGGGGCGCACAGCATCAGTATATGCTTTTCTAACATCACTATCGAACAGATCCTGCTTCATATTGTTTCCTTGTTATTCACATAAATTTTGTACAGCGCTTAATATTATACGTTTCTAAGCGCTCTATGTACATTGTAATTAGTATTAGCCCGTTAACTGATTTAATTGCTAATCCGTACATAATAGTGCATACGCTCCACTCCCTGGGGAGTATTCCGGCCAGGCACCAATTTACAAGCACACACATGCCAATCCAACCACATCAACGTTTAAACCCATTATCAAGGCCGTGACACTTTTAGACACTGGATTTTTTGACAGATCCTGTAGTGATGGAACCAAACGACATTGACCGCCACACAATCGCGCAATTCAACGCCGATTTGAATGGAACTAGAGTAACAAACCCCAAGGCGATTCATTCCCTAGACTTACACACAAACAGCCTCCTCAACTTGCAGTAGCACCGGTAGGGTAAGCAACCAGGGCACCACAAAAGAATGTTTTCATTCTTACATTTTCACCCCGAATCAAAAAATTTATTGGACCACGAAGGTCACGGACGCCTCAAGTTCCAATTTTCCTCTATTTTCAGAGAAAGAAAAATTATATTTTTCACCTTTGTTCGCTCGCGCTGATCATAAGAAATGATAAAAAATTATGACGCGCGGACAGATGTGAATGCCACGATTGAAGTAAACACCACCCCATTCATTAAAAGAACGACTTCAGGGCTTGCAGACAAAAATACAGGACTGGGTGGTTATGTTTGACAATGAAATTGGCTTTTGTCTTTACGCCTGGATGTTTTCAAAGAAAGGGGTGCACTAACTTTGTATTTAAGGAGCAATCAATCACGGATTGAATGTATTTGGTGGCAATGAAAAGCCCCCAAACCCTTGACGGGTCGACATCCTCTATTTATGTTCAAAAGAAAACCCCATTTCCTATTGTCAGCCTAATAATGTTATGATAAGCTTCCTATCAAACTCACCCCTGGAGGAAATCGCTAGTCTAATGCACCCTGAACCTGTATTACACACTGTTTCTGAACACCTAAGCAGAGAACAATTATTTTCTATTTCACAGACATTCAACCATGTCCTTGAAGATTTCTGTTTCACTTTACACTCAACGCCTGTATTTATCAAATCTAATTTCAATACATACTCCGAGAGACATAATGCACAAAGCATAACAAAATACAAATCTCGATTTAGAACTTAATTAAAAATATCGTCCCTAAGCACTCTAAAGATATTATGACCCCGGTCATCGGATTCGTTCACGCATAATATGCACCATCTCTACTCCCTGGGGAGTATTACTACCATAATGGTCATCGTGAGGGATAATGGCTATTACTAACACAAACATTTCGTCATCCTTTGTCATCCATTGTTTTTTGGGTGTGCGCCTCCATAGGTAGCCTCTCTCTTTTTATGGCTCTGATTATGTTGCTATTTTAGTTAAGTTTTTGCTACAATTTGGCAATTTTGTTGTATACATTGTATTCTGTGTGTGTCAAGGATATTGCTAGACATTTTTGAATCAATATTTTGGTAAGTTAGCTCCATACGTAGAAGTTTAATTTTTGTATCTCTGATCTCAACACTGTAACAAACTCCCACCCCATATTCAAAATGCCCCATCCATCGAATCATTCAAAACCCTTCTCAAAACCCACCTTTTTAATCAATTNTCCCTAAGCGCTCTAAAGATATTATGACCCCGGTCATCGGATTCGTTCACTCATAATATGCACCACTCCCTGGGGAGTATTACTACCATAATGGTCATCGTGAGGGATAATGGCTATTACTAACACAAACATTTCGTCATCCTACCAGGTTCCCATTTCTCTCATGGGTAAGGAGTGGCAAATATAAAATAATGCACAGCCAAAGGACATGGCATTAGCGGCGAACCCACAACCCGTGCATTGCAAGTCAAATGTTTAAACCACTCGACATATATATTTGAATATAATTTATTTCAAAAATCTTGATATAAATCAAAATGACTCCTGATGAAAAGGTCTAAGCGAGAGCGGGTCATGAATACTGCTTCTTCTTTTTTGTTTTGGTTGTAAACACGATTTCAAATTGATGTGTTCCCTCTATTATTTCATTATTATACTGATATTTCATTTTTTCACTAACATTATTTAGTTTCATGTTTTATACTCAGAATCAGATTTTGGAGCATAAATAAAGCCTTCAAGTTGAGAACATACTAATATACATTTATGTTCAATAAGCATACATTCAATGTTTTCAGTAATTCTATAATTATGATGTCCAACTATATTTTGTATACAATAAGCGTATCAAAATTTGTGAGAGAACCTCAATGTGGTTGTTTATCATCACTTGATTTTGTAAATCAAAGCTGCATATCCGATTGATTGTATATTTTCGAAAGGTTTGGCTGAAATATAAACTGAGCGAGCGCCGGTTACAACGCCCCCGACGCGGCGGGTGAGACATGGTTCGGCGGGTCTGTCCTACTGCTCGCTCTTCTGGCTATACTACACTAATTGGTACTGTAGATACATGTATGTATCAAACTAGACTTCTGGTATTAATTATTTTCTCTAAAAACAAACAAATATTAGTCCTTGTTTTACCAATAGACATGTCAAGGGCGAGTTTTGTTTACATGGCTTTTGAATTTCTAATTTCGATCTTACACTTTTCATAGCGTATGGTGCCTTTTTAAATAAATACACATATTTTAACTTAATTCCATGTTTCAGTTTGTTTGCACGAAAACTTCGATGGCGGTAAAAAGGTATAAGAAAAATATTGCAACAAACTTGAAAAAATATATAGGTCTAAACATTTAAACATTTCATACTCTACTCCTAAAACTACAGAAAATTGTTCAGGAAAAAGAATTGTTATTGTCTTTTTTTTAAAATGATTTATGCAAAATGGTAGGCTTTTCAAAAAATCATGTGTACTGTGATAATTCTGCGATGCTTAACATTTCGAAGATTTTACTGTGAAACCTGGTTTCATACAAGACATTCACATCAAGATACGTCATTTCAATACGTCAAAGATACGTCAAACAATAAAATAAAAAAATAAAAATGTTACCCCCTTTATAACATGTATAAACAGCTAAATTGAAAAACATCTAAAGAACAATAGGCCTTTTACATTTTGCCGCATACGTATAGGCCTATTCTAAAATAACTAGTTGCTTGATAACAATCATGCATATGGTTTCTTAGCAATCAAGGGTAAACAAACCAAAACAACCATCAATGGAATATTGTGCATACACATTTGAATTCATATATTTGACGCATTTTCTTTTGATCTATCAGAACTGACATATTTTCAGATTTTATGTAAGGCTTCTATTCATGTACCACAATAATTGCAAGCATAATAATGATACATGAGCAATGTAACAAATTTAGTTCAATTCATAACTAGGCTCTATGAAAGATATCATGGCAACCACAAAAACAAATCAATAACATTGGACTTTTTATTGACATTGTTCCACTTTTTTTAGATAAAAAAAATGTCCATGCTTTTATTCCAATAACAAACAATGATATTGCCTTTCAAGGATGATTTGAGGGCTGTTCTAATTTCTTACTAAAATTGTAACCACATCCGTTTCAAAATTTGGCATTATGTCAGGTTGGGCGGAAAATTGGGCAATGTACTTTGCCCAAATCTTGCTTCATACGGATTAATATCAGAACTCATTAAGTGATATTTGGTGGACTGGTTATTTTGATGGGCTCCATGACTAACATAATTATCTAAAGATATCCAGCTGGGCTGTGAGTTGACGGTTTATTAAGCACATCTCGATTATCTCTACTCTTCGTCATATCGTGATGATTATGCACTTGAACTAAATTAATAAATAATTATGTCAGTATAAGAATTTACTTTTTTTTGCCATCTATTTTCACAATAATGGAATAAGAACGAAACATCCCAATTACTCAAGTAACAACTTACATCACTACTTATCAATGCTACGCATTATGGGAGGGGGCACTTTATACATTTGTCCAGTAGGTAAGTTGTCCGGGAATAATTTGCCTACGCGATATTTGTCTGAGTGATAGCGAAGTAGGTAGTTTTCCTACTACGGACAATATCACGAAACTGGATTGTCCTATTCCACTGAGATAGAAATAATATCATAGCTACTACAAACCTAAGCCCTTTCTTACCTTTGTGTACAGGTACAGGTAAAAACAAGCATTGATTATTGTCAGCATTCAATAGCATGCAGTGAGAGTCCCTTGTGTGTTACAGCTCAACAAAACAACGGCCGCCATGTTTTTTTCGCTCCGTGGATACATTTCCCTATATCTCAATTCAATTTGCCCCAGAATTACTTCACATTGACCCAATTTCGCGCGCTAAGTTACCTCTCAATCTCACACTTTTAGTCTCATTTTCTGCACACTTTATCCATTGTTTCTTCGAGAAACGGGTTTATGTTATGGAGTTGGTGGTGTAGAATGATACCTTTTTTTTTTTCGTTTTTGTTCTGATAATGCTAAGGTAAAACATGAAATGCAAGACTTAAGTCACAGGAGCCGATTTCCTGTGTGGCAGGGAGGTTTGTTCCTCTTTACAAACACTCAATAAACTAGCAATCTAAATCTCAAAGCATTAGTGTTCAAATTTTTTTGTACAGGTGGGATTTCTTTCACGAATTATAAATACAGTAAAACCGGAATAAAGACCGTGCAAGGGAGAAAAGAAAAAGAGTGGTTATAGACAAATGATCTTCTTGTTCATGTTTCAATGAGAAACCTTTTTTAAGGTAAACGGAATAAATGTGATGTTTATAGAAAGATGGTGTTTCTATCAAGTGGAGGTTTTATTTTTGTAATGAATGGCGTTTCTCATTTTTGTTAATTTCCTTGAGAAGCTGTGACTAAAACTGAAATCAAGTCTTCGAAAGTTAAAAGAATGTACTTTTTATGTTGTTGATTATGACGTCAGGAAAACACCGAAGATGCCTGAAAAGTTATCGCTAAAGAGAAAGAGAGAGAGAGAGAGAGAGAGAGAGTGAGATCGTTTATACCAATGTCATTTTTCCCCTCGTTTTTAATAAACTTGTTTATGCCCACAGTTTTGTCACTTTAAGAACTCCACCATATTCATGACGATGTCTGAGCTCTTTATTAACCAAATATTATTTTTAAAGGATAATAATTGCAGTGTCCCTCGGGATTGAAGCTGATGAAGCTTCCCTAGGTAAGAAAGATTATTATTATTATAAAAATACTTGATTTATCTAAGAGTATACCAGAGACTCGTAAAATACTGCAGATTCAAAATGAAATAATTTCTTGTCTCACGCAGATACACTCATTTTCGTTTGGATAATGGATGGTCTTAACAACTGCCTGACAAAAATAATTTCCCTTGCTTACAGTGATAAATTTTTGACGGCTTAGGATTATGGGGAAATGAAACATCTTTTAAAGAGGATCAAAACGATATTCCCGCGCTTAACATTCAGAAATTGCAATAAATTTGCACGATATCTTAAACGGGGCACTTCTAGGGGACTATTGATAAGGGGTAGAGTAGAATCATAAAATCACCCTACTCCCCTTAAAGCTTTCTAAAGGGTTGGGAACCCCAAATTTGCCCAAATGTTGATTGCAAAATTTCACTTCAATTGTATCATAATGTGAAAGAGGGTGTAATTTAAAACATACTTCTGCAAAGGTTCCCCCCCCCCCAAAAAAAATAATGATAATAATAATAATAATATTAATAAAAGTGGGTTCTTGTATAGTGCTCATGTCAGTCAGATTTGACCCTCCTGGCGCTCCAGATTATTACCCTGATAATAATAATAATAATAAGAATAATAATAATGAAAAAAAAATAATAATAATAAGTTTGAAGACAAATATTGATAAAANGCTAACATTTAATTCATCGGTAAATGTGATTATAACACAACAATGTAATGCATAGATTTGTATAATACACATTATGTATTATTTTCATCACTACATCATACTCGAGTTGTGTGAAATAATGTAACTATTGAAATACAATCAATCAATTCGTTTAAGAGATTTAAAAGAAAATTGTAGAAATTTGTATCAACAACTGAATAAATCCAATTTTTTAATTATTTTGTAAACTGCATTGTGTATTTTGTAGTTATTTGTTTGTTTGTGTTTCCTTTTATCTTGTTTATGTTATGATATTCATTACAAAGTTATATCTTACACCAAGTGGAATTGTGAATAAAAAATTATGTCAAACATGTCTGGCATAATACTTCATTTATATTTGTTCGGTTGGCTGTCTCGACGAAACTCCTTATCGGGTTTTTATGGCCTTCCTAATTCGTATAATATTATTATTATAATCCCTGACATATTACCGTGAAATTTTTACTTCTTACATTTTACGACTGGCAATTGTATCTATGACATTTTAACCCTAATTTCCATTTTACCTCAGACTTTTTACCTTAGACAGTTTTGACCTTGGCCTCAAATCCTCTGACAGTTTTACCGCGTGTATTTTTACCTCTGGAATATTAACCTCTGACATATTATTAAACCACTGGTTTCTTTTTTTATACCTCTTTAAAAAAATACCGCCGATATTTCCTTATAACCTTTTTCCTCTAAAGTTTTTTCTTGGAAACTACGGTAGAGCTATGGAATTCCTAAAAGAATAATTTTTATTCTGATTTACGACTTTACATAATGCAGTAAGGATGATATTAACGGTTATGATGAGGATGATGACGACGACGACTGACAGTGATGAAAATAATGACGAGGAGTATGTCAATGAAGAGGCATTTAGAGCTCTGATAATCGGAACGATATTAATAACGATGATGACGTTGTCAATGTTATAAATGTATTACGGCGGCTACAAAATGTATCGGTCAAATGACTTCTTATAATAAAACGGAATTTTTAAAAAATGCTTTCAAACATGTAAAGCTAGACAATGCAATTAAAAAAGGAGGGTTGCAATTGCTCTTAAAGCTGGTAGAAATTAACAAAGTTATATTCGTCTAATTAAGGTTTGGAAATGATATGTTTTTGCAAAACAAGGATGAATATCAGCCGCCGTACTCGGGTTGGCCGCCACCCTCGTAATGCACCCGTTGAATCCTCTCAACACTAAAACCAAAGCAGCTCAATGCCAAGACAAGTTTTTGAACTTGGATCATTCAGAAAGAAAGTCCATTCCACAAGACTCTTAACCACTTAGGCCAGTTTCGTTTTATAAGAAAATGAGGCAAAAAGGGGCACATGTTTTCGTGGTGTTAAAAACCATAAACCACCCGCAGGGTAAATAAGTATCTAAAAACACTTTACATTTCGTGTTTTTCACAGCAAATTTGATTTATAAGTATTTACAAATTCGAGATAGTTAGATAGTTAAAAAAAAAAAAAAAAAAACTCTCGAAGGGCGTCGAACCTACTTGCCTGTACAGAGAGAGAGAGGTGGAGAAGGTTTGGGGGTTTATGCATTTTTGATTCAATGTTAATGTGATTTATTAACTGGGGTAGATTTCTCAAAGATTAATCAAAGAATGATCTTCTGCAGTCTTCTTAAAATGGAATCAGATATCATAATATGTCTTTAGGACAATGAATCAAATATTTCATTAAGCTAACATAAGCAGCGATCGGTAATAATACTCGTACAGACAGAGAGGGAGATATAGAAAAGGGAAAAGCAGAAAGAGATGGATAAAGGAAGACAAACAGTCATGTAGAAAGGGAAAGAGAAAGGGGAAAAGAAATATTGAATTTAAAAAGGGAACGAAAAGGAGACAAGGAAAGTGAGAAATAGATAAGAATGGAAATAGAAAACTACTGATAGAGAAATAAATAAAAGACGACAGTTAACGACACAAAGTGATAAGAAAGAGAGAGATATTATATATATAGAGAGAGAGAGAGAGAGAGAGAGACTAGAAGAGCCAGAAATCAAGTGATGCTGAGAGGGTACATGTATTAAGAGACTGCCTTGAGTAAGTCCAAACCCAATAACAGCGTTCTTGTCTTTGAACTTGACTCAGGCACACAGTGCCAGATGGTGAAAGGGGGATCCGTCTTTTACCCCACCCATCCCCTGAGCTTCGCCCATGAGTCATTATGCCAGGCCATTGACCTTCAGAGAGTGATAGCAAAACGAATGACTGATGCACGAAGGGGAAGGTGTGAGTTGTTTGTGTGAGTGCCCAATATGGCTGGTCATTGCCATTTGGGGAGCAGCTTGACTAGTCTTCACAACGGGGCGTTTTTACACGACTTCATCGTACCTTTACTGTTACACACACTGCACTAAGGCCAAGCAAAAAGAAATTCATAATCTCTCATCCGGTTTTTTTTCTTCAATTGGGAGGAGAGGTTTAATTTTGTTTTTATAGTTTATGTACGTATAAGTGCCAATGAGGCAAATTTTCAATTTTAACACATATTTTTTTTACTTTTTATAATTAACATTTGCATTTGCAGTACAGAGGATCATAACAAGGTGAAATTGCAATATATTCATGATTTTTATTGAATCACTGTTTAGATGTCCTCAGATTCTTGTTTGTTTCATTCAAAAACTAAAAAGATTTTGTAAAACCCCATAAGATTGAGGAGGACAGAAAGGAAGGAGGAGGGGACGGGGAACTTGGAATTAATCTTATTTAGCCTAATAGTTCATTCTGGCCTTTCATCGCATACTTTCAATGATCGTATAGCATTTCCACCCATTTTTAAATTCATATTATATGACATCATCATATATATTCCACAATGATGGAATAATAATTTGAATGTATGTATACGTACGAGTAGATCGAACCTTGTAATGCAGAAGGTTGGCAGATAACAAACATCTGTTTTTCGAAACAAAAATTATAAAATGAAGCCAAAATGAAATTCCTGGTTCAAGCGCCTGTCCTGGTTAGAAAATAAACAATAGAGAATTATTTTAACTGATAAACAAAAACAGAAAATGTTAGATCAATATCACTATATATAGAATGTATATTAATCTAACATTTTCTGTTTTTGTTTTTCAGTTAAAATAATTACAAGGTTCGTCAGAGAAGGTTGAGTTCAGGTGAGATGTGAAAACTAATTTGTGAGCGTTAGTTATTATGCACTTATGGAAGAACATCAGATAAAAAATGTTCCCTAAAAAGCATGGCTCTTCAAATGCCTTCATATTATAAATATGACAAGTAACAGCTTAAAATTGAGGCCCGATTTGTATGCCACATGTTTGTGCAGTCTCCTATACATCTACTTATGTGCAGTGCTTGTTACTTTACCCAGACTGGGCCAATTTTTTAAAATCATTTTGATGACTCCAGAACCTTGCAGTACACACCAATACAATGTATTATACGCTGTATGATCAACTTTATTTCTGATGGATTCCACATCGTTTCTTTCGCAATGCAGTCGCATGACCAGAACTCAATGTTATCTTTAAAGTTAATACGATAATATCTTTTTATGATTATTTTAATTGCTTTTGGCAGTTAAGTGATTTCTCTGTCGGCAAACATTTTGATAAAGTTTTTATCATATTAAAAAGGGGGAAGGGAAAAATAAAGGGAGTCTTTATGAAGGTATCATTGAAGGGCATTCAGATTTAGACGTTGTGAAAACGACAATAGGGGTGGGAAATAAATTAAAATTCCCAGTTGACTCTATTATTCCGTTACCGTGACGATGTATCTGTATCCCATGCAGGTAGTGTGTTATGTTCTTCACATAGAGAAAAATAAACATGAGAAAGATTCCAAAAAGAATCAATATTATAAAAGAACAAACGCGAAAGAAAGAGAATTGCATGAGCAGAAAAGTTTTGGCTTCAAGATAGGATGCAGAAATTAACCTAGATTCATCCTTTGATTCATTGTTAAATTTCACATGTTCATTTCCTGCCTTGTGTATCTCTCTTTGTTGCTAATCATTTTGTTTTACATTTATTTGATTATTACCTTTATTTCTTTATTCATTGATATTCAGCAATCTACTTATTAATTCTTATCTAATCAATCCGCTCATTTATTAACTCGTTTGTTTAAGTGTTTATTTGTACACTTATGTCCCTCTCCTCTCTATTTCTCATTAATTCTTCCCTTCATGTTCAAGTTTCATCAATACAACATTAAAGCAAAGAGCTCCCACCCTGTTTCATTAAACTTATTATCAATAAAACAAGACATTTCCATGACAAATTTGCTCCTAGCCAATCAAATGCCACGATTTCAGTAGCTTATAACAGTTCTTGTAACTTGTTTATTGATAACAAATTTGATGAAACGGGGCCGCCCTGACCTGCCTGATGAGTAGAATAACCTCTATACCTTGTTTCATCTTCCCGATCCAATTAATTTTCGGCGCACTTCACGCTCCCGTTCTGTCGGCCTTTTAAGCGTACCATTGTCGTCGGACTTGATCCGTGGCCAATTTTTGGCGGCAATCAGCGGCGCCCATTTGGTGAAATCCACCACACGATTGCATTTAAACCGATATTAACATTGACGTCTGTATGAATTAAAAATAACATATCCAAATATACATGTCATTTAAAATCTAAAATTCATACGTATTTCACTTTGGAAATGTGACAATATTGAAGATAGAAATGTTAAACATTCCCATGTACACGATGTGAATACCAGAAATTCACATTTTTCTCATTAAAGAACCTAAATTTTACTTTTACATTATTTCCGATTCGTTGGAAACACTTTCACATACAAAATGATTATATCTATAAGTTATTGGCAATAAATTTGATGAAAAGGTGATTGTGTTTTGATCTCCTGATTGGAAGATACCAAATTAATTTAAGTACAA
Organism: Hemicentrotus pulcherrimus; assembly: GCA_003118195.1. NCBI lineage: Eukaryota > Metazoa > Echinodermata > Echinoidea > Camarodonta > Strongylocentrotidae > Hemicentrotus > Hemicentrotus pulcherrimus. The sequence goes on along the minus strand of BEXV01000785.1, from coordinate 10,520 downwards.
GAAAAGTCAAAAAAAAAATTCTTATTTTATAAATTGTCAAAGTTACACCTAGAAAATGGCAACATACAAACTCTTCAAACAAACAAACCGCATGGCTTCTCTTCTTGTTCTATCTTCTGCCTCATTGTTTGGAACAAAATGCATAATACCAACTGCAGTTTTAAATTAGGTTTAGATTATCATTAGCTTAAACATAAAGAAACACGACTGCATTTATCGACGCAATACAGGTGTTATTTCATTGTTTGGCTGCCCGGTACCCTTACTCTTACACTAAGAATAAAAATAATAAAATTGATTTTATTCTTTGCAATAATACCTTATCTCACAAAGCCAGATTTACGAATGAGGAATTATTGCAATAAAAAAAGAGTCGAATACACGTGAACATTACACCATGTCATATGATATTTCTACACATACTAAATCCGCATTTAATATGATCCAATTTTTCCCGAGAGTATAAAGTTTCCGCGTCTACATTGTTAAGCATAACCCTTTCCGTCGGATATTTTATGAATTTATGGTTCATAAACTTATATATGATTGGAGGATAATCATGTCATGCGATCTGGCATATTGGTTACGCCCATACTAGTTCATGCTATATTTCATTTTACAGGTATATATATTTAAAATATTTCCCTTGGCAATTGAAGCAAAATATACCCAAAATGGAGTGAATGGAAAGCTAACGAGGCAAATAAATCGTGTTAAAGTAACATATCTTCAGAATTAAATTTGCAGATGATAAGAGCCCGTTTTGTTTCCGAATATTCTTTAACCCATGAAACGATTAAAACAATTGTGCAAAAGATTCATTCCTTTCATAGCATCCTATTCAATTATCATTTTTTTGCTCGAACTTCGCATTATTGTTTCAATAATTGTACAAACACAATGTCATATCTGAGATACACGGTCCTATATGTTACCAGTGTCTGTGATATGGTGTAATATTGAAGCCCTAAAAAATCGCGCTACAAAATGATCAAGAAGTGCCTCAAAAAAGTAAAAATCTTTGAGTGACCGGTTTTACCATACTCATTTTTCCCAATATACTGTAGTTTTATGAAAACCGTCAGGCGAACGGTTTTCAAAATTTGTAATTCCAATCATTAATATCTTGATAATCAGACAGGCGATCGGCTTGTAAAAGTCATGAGGTTCCTGACTGACCTAAAGGTTTATAATTATCATTGCAGCATGTGCTAAATCAAGGGTTATTTCTAAAGGAGCTATTAAAGACAAAGTTACCGGATCCTTTAAATAGACATGAACACACCATTATTCGAGAATGGAATTCAAAGAACTTTTTTAAGTCTTGCCTAAAAACGGCCTTTTCTATTAGAGAAAAAACATATAAACCATAATCCTTCTTACACCTTGAGGCTGAAATCAATACTTTAGAATTGATCATGACTATTAAAGAGAAACTCCAGTACTGGTTAAAAAAAAGAAAATTAATTTTCACAGAATCAAACTTACACTGAATGTTCAAGATTACAAATAAATAACATGTGCCAAACAATTTTGGAAGAATATGTATACTGGCTGAGTAATGAGCATAGAAAGACAAGGAAATCAAGGTAGTACCAACCCCGACACCATGTGTATTGTCCCATATATAGCTTTCTGTGTACAGTGCTTGTTACTTTACCAAGGCTCGGTCAAATTTATCATGATTTTGATGACTCCAGACCCTTGCAGTGCACACCAATACTTACATGCTACATGATCAACTGTTTATGATCCTTTCCACACCCTTTCTTTCACAATGCAATCGCATTACCAGTACTAAAGTTTAGCTTTAAGATGTTTAAGTAGGTATTTAAGTAAACAAAATCCTTCTCATTTATATTTTACAAAATGAGTCTCTCTCTCTCTCTCTCTCTCTCTATCAAGTCCTTTCCCTGACGCAGAAAAAAAAAAGACCCGACAAAATCTCAATCAGCACTGACATAAACCAGCTATTTTAGTTTCACGATCTTAAAAAGGGAAAGATGTTTACTTGATGAAGTGTTTTATTTTTGTAATGCTCTGAGGGGCTGATGAAGGTGATACGTGTTTACTAAAGATCAAAAGACAATGGCGGGACAAGGATTTTTTAAAAATTGGCGAGAGCTGAGGCATGAAATGTGGGATGTCTGGTAGCAAGCAGGAGATACAGAATTATACTTTTTAATAAGGGGAGAAAACACTGTCTTGCACCAGAGTTTTAAAAGATGGGAGTAGAGGGTGGGGGTATGACGAAGACAAAGAAAATTGAGGCAACCTGAGGACAAGAGTAACTGTGTAAAGAATGCATCTGACAAGAAGAAATGGGGTTGGGCAAGAACATCTTCCTTGTGATATTTTCAAACTGCCATTCTACAGTAGCTGGCCTATACAGGGCACCTTTCAGGCAGTACTTCTGACGGGGTGCCCTTTTTTCTCCATCTCCCCCTGTGACACCGCCAGTGGTCGGAGGAGGCATTGAACTTGAAAATGAAATTGTTTCTTGTCATTCACGAGGACAGTGTTCCTGTGTGTCTAGCGAATTCAACACACTTTCATATTTCCTGTATTTGTTTGTACGTTAAAAGTAGAAGATATAAATCATTCCGCCTCCTTAGAGAGTTCAAAAGTTCCTGAAGCATCACGGGAAGGAGACATCTATCCCAGCAGACGACAGTCTAGTCTTCATCAAAGACCCTCTATCAGTCGATGCTGTTGTTTCGTTTTTACTTTGCTTGAAGGAGATGAGCTGATGTATTCCAAGCTCTACCGCTAGCTGTGTTTCTGAAACATATTTTCACGTTATGTACATGAGGAAAATGAATCTAGCGAAGAATGACAAGTTTTCAAGATAAATAAACGAAAATTACAATTGACAAAGACAATCTTTAAAAATGTTTACTACAAAAGCGTATATCATATAATCTGGACGATTACGTACCAAATTTGTACCATGAATGTATTATAGGAATATTTTTAAAAACAATTTCATTAGTGACCAATTAACAAATTTGTACGTCACACAAGATTAGTCATAATGACAAATAGAGATTTCTTTGAAATGAATGAATGAATGAATGAATGAATTTATATATTTATGAATGAATGAATGAATGAATGAATACATAGATGAATGAATAGATAAATAACTAAATGAATTTTTTAAAATGAAGGCAACTTTTATGGTAGCTCACTTGCAAAGTTTGGACATTTTATTCAAGTTGTAACGATAATCTGAGCAAAAAAGAGAAAGACTAAAGATGTCACGTCTTTTACAGAGCCGGGTTCGACGGATGGCAAGGGGTAATCTAGTATTCTATCTTAACAAAGAAGTATTAACCCTGAAGCAGTACTCTAAATATCACTTTGGATTCATCATGCCCTACTATAACCTTTTGACAAATGTGAATATCCAACGCAAACCGCCTAAAAGCTAAAAGAACACCATCACATCAGTGGCGGATTCGGCCTTCTGTTACAGGCGAGGGG
>BEXV01000784.1:141760-159515 GCA_003118195.1 Hemicentrotus pulcherrimus | reverse complement strand
GAGAGAGAGAGACAGAGAGAGAAAGAGATGAGGGAGAGATAACTTAATCATTTATACTTAATTGGATAGGATTCTTACTGGCGATCCAGGAGACGGGAGAGCGCTATAAAGGTTAGGTCCTCGCAATTTCAGTTTGTTTTGAACATTAACATCGTGTTCCCTTCGATACATATTTTTCAGAATGTGGGTCCGATGGTCGTTGAACTTTGTCTATCTTACCCATCCGAAAACGTGTACCTTTGCACTCTGCCAGAAAAAGACTATGGTTTGTGACGCAACTGTTGTAGCGTGTGGACAATTTCATTCCCTATGCAATGTGAATGCGATATCACGACACAATATGCTTGCAATAGTCACATTGCGCAAGCGCATATAGATCTAACGCATGTATATATACGGTACGTGTGGCGTAGAATTACTTTGCCCTCTCTGAGCATGAGTGGTAAGAAAGTACTTATATTTGGTTTTTTATTTTAGGATTTCTATTAGAATATTAGGTTGGTTATTACAATATGATTTTTTCAACAAGTAAACATCGATTGTGTTATCTTTCATTTATTGCAGGTTGAGATTTCCATCTTACAAGCAAGCGTCTGTCGATTGTCCTAGCTGAAAACTGATCACGCTCACAGCTTCTTTGCAGCAGTGGTGCTGCGTTTTTGTGTAACCTTTTCGGTTTCTACTGAATATCAGCCATCTTCGGTTTTTGCCAAATTTTCTTTCCGAACCTTCTACACCTCGTCGTGTTTATGTCTTTTTGCAATTCAAACAGTAAGTACGAGGGATGAGCAATGATCATGTAATTGGTATGGCAGGAGCATAGTTCTAATACCAGAAATCATCCAATGCCATGGCAAAGCCAAAGGCCAAGATCAACACCTGTGATCTGGTTGAGGGTTCAATGGTTGTATTATTGATGTGCGTATGCAGTGGCTACCATACTAGTTTTCTAACATTATTTGTAGTTATTAAAAAAAACGAAAAAAGAATGTGATATTCGATCCAGGATTTCTCATATTCAACACGAATGTATCTAGATCTATTTTGGATCGATAAGTGCCAAATGAATGTCCAAATCTAAGACAGCAAATGGTTGCAATTCCTGAACCAGAAATTTATCGTCGAAAGAATTCCAGCGATAACTTGATCTCAAAAGTCAATGTCAGATCATAAAAGACTATGCTATAACTGAAGAAAAGGTCATAAAGCGAGTCCTTTGTTTACAAGTGATTCATCCAAAAAAGCAATCTAGATGTCGATCTAGACCCTATATTACTTAAGTGATGACATTTCCTTTGAAATTGGGTGTGAAATTATGAAAATAATTATTTAAAGCCATAAATGTGAGGTAATCGGCTTGCTTTACGTTTCATTTACAATTTCAATGGCATGTTCTCTCAAATTCCCAGACCCTTTTTGTCAATATTTTCATAAAGTCATCACTTAGACTTACTCGTAATTCTTATGTTCCTCTTTCCATTGGTGATATCTGATTTTCTTATTAATTTTTGTAGATATTGTCACACTACCATACAGTGTCGATAAACATCAACAAGTTTTAAAAAAAGTTTTCTTGTTCATCAAATCTTTCTCAAACTTTTTCTAACTTTGTCTATTATTTTCTCTCTTTTTCTTTCTTTTTTGCTATTGTGCATAATCCCCCCAAGAATCATAGTATATGTCATACCTTTAAAAAAGTTGACATAGATCTATCAAATATTTCAATTTATACAGTACAGGGCAGCATTTAGCAAATGAAGTCAGAGCCCCCTCTCCCAGCTGTGTATAGATTGGCCATATGGCAGATGTAACTTACTGTGTGACTTGACAAATTTATACTGGAGGCCAATCAAAATGTATTATTGGAAAGAGATCTTTTGTAATATTTTGGTACATCTGGTTATTTTGATGACCTTCATACATGATGTAGTTAAAACTGTCATGATGATTTCTAGCCAGCCTCTACACAGCTTTGGAAAACAAGAACACAAAATATTGCCTTTTTAGATTTCAGATGTTGAATAACAATAAGTGAGTTGATATGGGAGAAATTGCACCAAATTCACTTATTTTACATCTCATTTTACATTTTTTGTCTTATCTTTTAACTCCTTTTTCCCCCTCACAGAACCATTGTTGGTGAGACTCACCTGCGCCCAGTGCCAGAGGCATCCATATAGAATACAAAAGCAACCCCCAGACAGGTTTATGTCTTCACAGGCTCAAAATTTCACACGTCCTTCACATCTGCGCTGTTCCAGGCGGACCAATAAAAACCAAATTCACAAAAAGAGTAGTAGTAGAAGAGAAGGGAGATCACTATGTCTCTCAACGTCAACAGAGCGGTCACTGACCAGTTCTACCGCTACAAGATGCCACGTCTCCTAGCCAAGGTATATTGATGCTACAGCAAAACTAATATTATAAGGGGAAAGTATTCTAAAGATAAAATACTTCAATTGACTAAATGTTAGAAAAGGGTAGTATTCAAGACTACAGGGAAAAAAATGATTAAAACAATTTCGGGGGCTACTTTTCAAGCTTGCTTGCATAAAAAAAGCACTCTTTAATTTGTTTTTAATTGAACTCTATGCAAATTCTTTTGGGCTCTTTTCTGACTTTTGGGGACTCTTTTTTGGGGCTAATTCAACCAAGCCCCCGTTTATTTTTTCCCTGCAAGGCTATGTTAGAATAAATTTAATACATTAATATTTATTCTACTTCAATCTAATTTGATGAATTTATTATGTACAAATTCCTTGCAGTTTCAACAACAAATCTTGCAAATGCAAATATTGTTGAAATTATTGAAAACCCTACGTTGCATGAATCACAATGTATCTGTTTTTGAATTTATGGAATAGTATCTCTAGCAATTATTCATTTATATAATGATATATTTGTTTATTTCTTGTTTGTTTGCAGGTTGAAGGAAGTGGGAATGGCATCAAAACTGTCATCATCAACATGGTGGAGATTGGCAAGTCCTTGTGTAGACCACCTACATGTAAGTCTATCTAGCTGTGTTAAGATGACCTAAGAAAGCCCCAGGATGGCCACATCCTTATTCAATTAGATTCAACTCAATTCATTTATTTTTCCTCATTCAATTATTTTTTCTCTTTTTTTCTTTTAAAGATAATAAGAATCTTTTGGTTGACCTTTCAATATCGGTTAAACAGTAGAATATTAGTGTCTGGAAATGTATGTATTGTAATAAAAATTACATAATTGAAATTCCATTTAAAATGTGATTCTACATGTTGATATCTAATTAAGGAAACATGAATGCTAGAAAACATTAAAGGATTTTTGAAATCATTAGGGGTAGCTTTTGAGTTGTTTGAGTTAAAACTAGGAGTTTGAAAATTGATTGGCTAAAAAATTTGTGCACATTTCATTGGCACTGCCGGTTGATTGCTAAGAGTGTACTATTAGGAATAAAATAAATATGTACTTTGATAATGTTGGCAAGATTCACTTAACACTATAGTACATGTTTGTGCACACATTCTTGGTATTGATTTTGGCGACTGAATTCAGTATGTTGGTACACACTGCAACTATTTATCAGCTTCCATTTACTCCACAGCAGCTGTGAATATGATTTCAACAAGCCATGCTAAACCAGTTTGGTAACATATGGTGACACATGGCAATGTATTACACATACATGTACCCTGCCAGCAAAAATCTATTTTATGCACACTATCAGTTACCATAATGAATTACACATAAGTACTCTAAGAATGATAACTGAATGGAGTTGTGCTGTATTGGAGGGGAAATCTTAATAATACAGATATTACAGTTTCTATGAATTATATAATCTCCTGTCAATTTAAGACCAAAATTATGTGTGATCTTGACTGCATCCAAATGCAAATTTCATGTATTACATCATCATCATCACTTTAAATATATGTTTAATTAAAACATGTTTGGCAGTGTATACTGCCATGTTTACTGAAGGTAACCTTGTAAACGACCATCGGATTGGGGGCCGATCTTGAGCAGATCAGTGAGATCGGATAATAATTTCCAATCGTCGATCAATAAAAATGATTGGAAAAAAATTTGCATTTTTTTTTTGGCTATCAAATTCCTTAAAGAAATGCATAGTTGAGATTATTTTGTCATTTGGAGTTGTTGTAGAATAAGTTTGTTGATATTTAGTGCCTTTTCATGACTTTGAAATTAATAATATTGGTCTAAGAAAAGAGGCAAAACATGCGGGCCGCCACCATGGATTATAATGTAAACATGCATTATAATTTATTTGTTGATCATTTTTGCCAATATTGATCACAGGTGCAAGGGTGTCGCTCCGATCTTCCGACTCCGCTCAAAGCCCCAACTTACACTATGAACATGACTGACAAAGAAAGCGGACAAAATTTACAGTTCCTCGGGTAGACAAAGGAATATCCCTTCACTGCTATTATGTAAAAAGGTGAATGTGCATGTGACACCTGTTCTACACATTTTTACATAATAGCAGTAAAGAGACGTTCCTTTGTCTACCTGAGGAACTTTATATTTTGTCCGCTTTCTTTGTCAGTCATGTTCATAGTGTTACAGGGTCAACTGAAGGTCTTAATTTTGAATATTGGTCTAAGAAAAGAGGCAAAACATGCGGGTCGCCATCATGGATTATAATGTAAACATGCATTATGATTTATTTGTCAATCATTTTTGCTTATATCGATCACAGGTGCGAGGGTGTCGCTCCGATCTTCCAATTCCGCTTAAAGCCCCGCTTAAAGCCCCGCTTAAAGCCCCAACTTATAGGGTCAACTGAACGTCTTAATTTTGAAAACAAAGAGGAAAATATGAATTTGATGCAAAACATTAATTAGCTGCTCTTTCATTTTAGTTGTGAAATGCATCATATCATATATGCCATTCTCCCATTTGAATGTCAATTATGCAATGTAAAATGTCCACTTTGTATCTCATGTACAGACCCTACAAAGTTTTTTGGCTGTGAGCTTGGCGCTCAGACCCAGTTTGATTTTAAGAATAATCGCTTCATTGTAAATGGCTCGCATGACGCTAACAAGCTTCAGGACCTGCTAGATATCTTCATCAAGAAATATGTGCTGTGCCCCGAGTGTGACAACCCTGAGACCTTTCTGGTAAGTGTCCTCTAACATTTGTTCTGGAGGGTGTTTCACAAAACTTGTCATAATTGACAAATGACAGTTTTTGTTATAAGCTACTGAAATCCTTCCTTCTGATTGGTTATCAGTAGCTTTGTCACTGATACTTGTCATTTGTCATTGAAAAAAGGGCTTAATGAAACACCCCCCTTGTGATGATTTCCCTATCTACAATTGCTCTGGACTATGTTTCTTTTAAGATCTAAGGTTAAGGATGCCATCTGTAAAGGGTTTGCCATGTGAAGAATGTTGACTACAGAGCAATTGTCACAAGAGCATGTTTTATACAACCTCTGGTAAGGTATTCAGAATGCAACATTATTCAAATCACTGCTAGATCCTAATCAAATGATTAGTTGAATGTATTCATATGTGATTCATTGAGGCTGTTCCATGTTTTTGGTTAATCTTTGTGTGAAAGTTTCCAGTATTGTCCATTGACTTAGTATTGTGACTAGTATCTGATATCAGGAAATTTGCTCTGATTTTATTCCAAATTAATCCAGACTAAAATGTTGACTTGCCTATTTTGTTGGGATCTATTATTTTCTTGTGATTATGAGTTGATCTGACACATTATTGCCTTTATTTCATCAAAGAAGTGGAGTGAGGAAAAGGGTTACATTTTTTTGGTTTATGGTTCAGATCAGTGATGGAAATTTGTTAAGTATATGAAATTCTTTTTGGAGTCAATATCCCCTGAGTGTTGTGTGTTTATGTGTGTCCTGGATACGATTATGGCACTAGTTTTACCTCATGTTCGATATCACATTATATCTCTAACAGATAGTGAAGAAAGGCAACATTGGACAGCGTTGCATTGCCTGCGGTCATGTGGGTATCGTGGACCTTCGTCACAAGCTAAGTACCTTCATCATTAAGAATCCTCCAGAGCATGACCCCAGGAGCGTTGGATCTTCCAAGACGGAACGCAAGGGGAAGAAGTCCCAGAACAAACAACAGAATGGAGAGGGTGATGCATGTCAAGAGGAGGAAGATTTTGGAGTAAGTACATCATCTCTTGAGAGTCAAAAGCTGAACAATTTGGACCAAACATTTGTGTGAAGTACCATACCAGTACAATTAAACTCTGTATTGTTATCGCGCACAAGATTTGAGATACATGTATCATTTCTGTGTTTTGACAATATGTTAATAGTGGTATATCATGTCCTCTATATATGAAAGCTTCTCCACAGTCACCCTCAACCAGCAAATAAGATATGCAGGAGCAGTGAGAAATTAAGCTTCTGAAACTATAAAATAGATCTGGTAAACTTAAAAAGAGCTCTAGTAGAATAACAATGAAATACTTCAATTTCACCCTGAGAAAATTTTACTTTTACTATACCAAAAACAGAAGAGTATTTGTAACACTGCCCCAAACTCACTACTAATCTCGAATTGAATTTATCCATTATATTCATCACATAGTGCACTCCTTTATTTTTCTTGGGCAATCATTTAAAATTATTTTCTCCTTTTCTGATCTTCTAGGATGATGATGATGAGGAGTGGTCAGTAGATACGAGTGAAGAGGCTATTCGGGAGAGAATGGGAGACTTGAGCGGTGGTGCTAAGGGCTTGACCCTCAATGATGATTTAGAGAAGACGGGACAGGAGAGGCTGGACATCTTCTATAAATTTGTCAAGGTAAAGACATCAAATATAGGGTCCCATATTCAATGGTGGTAGTAAGGTTATCATAACAGTCATATTTCATTCAAAAATGTGTAGTAACTTCTGCTCTTTATCAAGAAACAAACAAGTTTGAGAAAATGTACTCACTTTTCCATTAATTTTGCTTGAAAGAAATAAAGTAGAAAAACCACAAACAAGGTAATTGCCTAGTCATGTCCGATTATACATGCTGACTAGAGTACAGTTTATGTACGCTTGTATGTTAGTATGTACAGACTATTACTCAGTATTAGTCAAAGGTAGCAAAAGTGATTTTGATATTAGATCATAACATGTAGTATGCACCCAAAGATAAACGATATTCAGCAGATTTCAGTGTGCACGACTGCATGTCAGCTATTTTTCTTTCAATAAATTACATATTATATGATTGATTTGATTCTCATTATGATATCAGGCCAAGAAAGCAGGAGGTGATTTGAAGGGATGTGACAAAGAGTTTTTGGTAGAAGCTGAGCGTCTTGATGTGAAGGACAAAGGGCCTCTGATTCTGGCTGAGCTTCTCCTTGATGAACAGGTGTTGACTCAGCTCAAGCAGCACCAGTATCACTTCCTGAGGGTAGGTAGCATCATTAATACACTATCACCTTGTTACGTTAATTGAGAGCTGATTTGATGAGATAGCCACCTGCCAGTGACCATGAAGGCAGGTCTTATCCTCCATGGACAAAATTGTGCAGATAGGCTTTAATACTCTATCACTTGTACTAACCATCTCAGTGCCATAAGTAGTATAACCCACTCTCTCTCAAAATACTACTCAGGGCTTCTAGAGTGGTGCTAGATTTTTATTAAAAGAGACAGTTAAGGCAGGCAAACTTGTTTGTAATAATAGTATTATGTATTTGACTTGTTGATCCTCATTACATTTTTGTGTAAAAAAAAGACAATTTTCTTCTGTTTAATCACATTTTGTTAATGCATGAGGGCCAGGCCCTTGGTTGAATGTTTACTTGACTGAGTTAAAATGTTGCAACAGGTTGTGAGTTCTAATCCTAATTTTTGTATTCATCTATTGTTTATTTATTTGTATTATTGTTTAATTATGTATTCATGTGTTTATTGTGCAAGGCCCTAAAGGACAACGGTGTAAAACCACTGACTAGGCCACCCTGCGTTAACAAAAAGACACAAAAATGAATACAATAAATTTGTTTCTTTTATTTCAGCTTTTGAATGACAATCCTAAGGGTCAGAAGTATTTCCTAAATGGTCTTGAACAGCTGATAGCATTGCATGCCAAGTCTCTGGTCCCTAAGGTACCATCGATACTCAAGGCCGTCTATGACCTTGACCTGATCGATGAAGATGTCATCCTCACCTGGGCTGCTAAGGTAAGCTACTGCTACCTTTTAATATCTTGTATATGTCATTATTTGTTTGCAAGGATTCAATGATTCTGAATAGTTATAGGGTTGCAAATTTAAGTACACACCTAAAAAGCTGGCATTGCATGTAGGAACATAACAAAAGAAGTCTGCATTATTTATCGCAAACAAATTTGATAAAATTTCTGTGTCCTGTCTTTCTCCAGGAAAAGGTATGTTTCTATATCTGTGAATACTTGCTTACACAGTACTATGCCGCAAGGATCATTACCTACTCTTTCATGTTCACTGCTGTGAATGGTGTACTTCATATACAATAGTGCTCAAAAGTATTGCATGCTTTTTGATAAAGAACATAGAAATGGGTAATCATCTGAAGATTATGAATCATATGTGACTTTGTTCTATTCTACTGATCATTGTGTAAAGTAATTGACTATATAAATATGTAGAGGTGTCGTGGACGAGTGGATATGTCACCGGACTGTGGATCAAAAGGTCTGCGGCTCAAGTCCCACCGCAGCACTAATGTCCTTTGGCAAGACATTGATCTACATTTGCCACTCTCCACCCAGGTGTTAAATGGGTACCCGGTAGGATGCGAAAGCTAATGAGCTTAGATTAGCAAGTGTGCACTTGTAAAAATGATGCACTGGCTGGAATGCTCCCCAGGGAGTGGAGAATGTGCATACACTGTGTGCGGGTAAGCCTAAATCGGATGACCTGGGTAATAATATGATTGCAGGTTCAGGGAGAACAGTATTAATACTGATGAGGCTACCCTGGGTAAACAATACTCATTATAATTATTATTATTATTATGTTGATGTATTCTGATGTAATGTTTTTGTTGTCTTGTAGCCTTCCAAGAAGTATGTGTCTAAGGAGGTGATGCAACAGATCCATGAGAAAGCAGCTCCATTCATCAAATGGCTCAAAGAGGCAGAAGAAGAGGAGTCCAGTGAGGATGAAGTTGTGGTTAGTATCTTATTCTCTTCTAAGATTCCAAGTTTGTGGAAGGCTGAAAATTGCCACAAAAACACTGCTGCAGCAACATAATTATATTTAAAGGTAAAGACCAGTATAGGAAACGCCCCAATTTCAAAAAATGAAATGGAAGCTCTCATTACCAATCATGTGAAAGAATATGTTTTGACTAATACATGATGATAAAAAATTTGCCGCGAAACCGCCTACATGTACTAATTCATATATTTGGTAAATTTGTTTCTCTCATGGTCTGTGAGAGATATAGGGTAGTCCCATATACATCTTTCTGTGTATAGTGCTTGTAACTTTACGAAGAATGGGCCAAATTTCTTATCATTTTGATGATTCCACATCCTTGCAGATGCTAGATGCTGGATGATCAACCTTTTCTGATCAATTCCACAATGTTTCTTTCACAATGCAATTGCATGACCATAACTGGTCTTTACCTTTAAAAAAATCTTAATCAAATACACATCTCATGAAAATACAAGTGGGAATGTGTACTAACTGATATTTATTATGAGATACAATAAATTCAAGCACATTATTTGTATGTCATTTTATTTTGCCATGACCTTAAAGGTAATACAAAGGTAATACAAGTTCATGGGGTCATGAATTTGGTTCAAATGAACATATCGGAATCATATGCGATCCTACAATATTCAGTGATCATTGTTGCGGTTGAAATGGAGTCTTAAGTTATGAAAGTGTAAATAATAAACTCTTTATGTTGTAAAGCTCCCTCTCAAGGTCAAGATATTAATCAAGCTATAAACAATGTTTCTTGACTAAAATCAACTGTTTGGAAATTATATATATCACAATTACATGTTCTGAGATTTTCATGGTCGCAGCTTCAATTGTACGGCTGTAGGCGCTATTTGAAATTCATCAAAATTTCCTGGGAGCACTGGTAAATTTTTATATCCAATTTTCTCAAAAATAGAAGTGTTAAGGGGACAAATCCAGTGCTGTATATTACATCCACATGGGCATTCAAATATATCAAAATTGTAAAGAAGCACTATCCACCCAATTTTCAAAATTTCTCAAAACTTTGTATTACCTTTAATTAAGCAATCTACAGCATCATGAGTAACTGAGGCTTTACAAGAAATCATGTTAAGTTCAAGTTACATAAACATCTTATTCAAACAGATTTATTATGCTTTTCTATGTCTGTTATCCTAGACTTATTGATATGGTTTGAGTTCGTCTGGGGAATAAAAAAGAGAAAGGAATAAAAACATTGCTAATTTGTAAAGCCATTTATTGGAAGTTGATGCAGAGTGAAGAGAACAGAGACTTTGTTTATATACCCATACACATGTGCCTCAGCTAAGTTGTGTTCTGCTAAGGTCTCATTTTCCATTTGTAATTTGATGTCTGTTAAAAAAAATTGAATTAATTTCAAAGTTTATGGAGTATGATCTTTCAAATGGGGGTATAACTCAGTTATTGATAATCATATTAGACAATTTAGAAGACCAACCATTTCTCTATCCTATGCAAAGATAGTAACTATGAAAAAATGTGTTATAGTTATTATATAGGGATTCATTTTCAGTCTTTTTCTTTGTTTTGTTAAAACACTTTTGTTTGCATTACATTTTCTGTGTGTACAGGTTGCTTTCAGTAACCGAGGAGGGGCTGGTCTGAAGGTTGAAAGTTCTGAACCCAAAAAGGCCTCTGCTGCCCAACCAGCTACTCCTGCTCCCAAGGAAGACGATTTTGACATCGATGACATCTGAATTCTGACCTTTGTATGGACATCCACTTAACATATGGTTGTCTCACAAGTTCAGGCTTTCCCTGAAACAAAAATGACAAATTGTGCTATTGTTTACATGTTTTCTTAAAGTATTATATGGTGGAATTCTATTTTAGATGTAAGTTGCACAATGAAATTAGTATGATATTCAAACAAAAAATGAAAAACATAGATGTATTTACTATTTCATGCTAAAACATTTATCACCCCTTCATGTTAAATATAGAATTCATGTTGTCATTAAACGCTTCATTGGTAGATATGTAAGGTAATGGTTGCATGTTTTATAAATGTTTCAATACATCTTTGCTACCATTACAACAACAAAATAAGAAAATAAAGATGAATGTTATGTTATTTTGAAAGCAGAAATTTACTGTGATCGGCTTGATACTTGTTAATGGTCCACATTGAGGCTATTATAATGTAATTATTTGAATTCTTACTTTCAGAAAGCAGCAAAGAAACTTTGTGGAAATGTGATAATAATCTCTTCTGCACTGAATATTGAATTAGTGATGCTGGGAAATGTAAAGTTATGTCAGTCCAAAATAAGCAGCAGAGTGAAATAGTTTGACATCTGTGAAAATTCCAATGATGTACCACTGCATTCAGTGTTCTATGTTGGAAATGTAGGTACTAGTACTCCTATATTCATTGATATATTCCATTTGCAAATGCTTCAACTGAAATTATTTACAAGGCTACATATATATGAGCTTATATGTGATGCTTATTGGAAAGGTTATACCTTTTCTTATACAAAATTGCAAATTTTTGAAGTAAGCACCAGATAAAATTGGTAAATGTATTGATAATTTGTTATTTACTCTCATGATGTAACAATATCAATAAAGGACCGAAATGTGTTATCAGAAGAACCCTGTCTTGCTTTTACTCAAAGATGGTCAAACCAAGAAATGTTAGTTAAGTACATGTGGGTATGCTCTCCAAATTTGTGAGCACGGGAGAGAGTTATTCCAAAGTTGTTCTATTTTGTGCAAAACTTGTATCACTGTGAAATACAAGCTAAGAATGTTTCGTCATGAGTATTGTTATTGCATGCTACTCGTGTATTAAACTGCTGACGATTTGTGTCATATTATCCTTGTTTGTCATGTCTCATATTTTTATTTCCTACATTTTTGAATAAGTTCACTTAAAATCATCGATGTTTACATTTGTTAGTCTGTATTCTGCTACACATCCAGTCCAGGGGCCATATTCTAAAAATGATGTTATCTTTTATGTTAGGGAAATGTTAATTGTTATTTTTTATTATAAGGAAGTTAGCATCACCAGTGCCAAGGGAACAAAGAGCAAACTGAATCACTGTCACCCTCGGGTCTTGCCTTCATGTGTTATTGATTAGGGGTAAATGGGTTGACACTAACAATTGGTGCTTGTACTAAGTTTGCTTTTTGGTGATAATAAGCATTGTTTTACTATCATAAAATATAACATTGTTTTCAGAATACCACCACAGACCCAGGTCAGATCAACAACCGCCACATATCGACCACAACCTCTCGGTCTATTTTTGGTGTCCAACTCTGTTTGTGATACAAATCTGGGGTTATATAGCACTTAGTATAGAATACTGTCTCTAAGCGCTTTACAGATATTATTATTACCCCAGTTATTGGATTAATTTACACATAATGTGCACTATCTCCACTACCTGGGGAGTATTCCTAGAATAAAAGCCACTATTGGGGCACAATTTCATGGCAATGTCTCTTACAAAGCTTCCATCATCGTATCGGGTCCCCATTTCTCTCCTGGGTATACGGAGTGGCAAATGTAGATACCTTGCTTATGGACAGTAGTGCCATGACCTTTACAGTCAAGTACTTCATCCACTTGACTGGCACCTATTTGAAATTGAGTAGAATAAGGATTTCAGTTTTTTATTCTTCTATTATCAACTTGTAAACTCCTATAGGCCTTTTCATAAAAAGAAAATGGTCTCTATATATTTGATAAAAAATGAAGGGAGAGAAGAGTTCAACTCAATAAAAAAAAATTAAATGAGAGAAAATGAATGGAAATGGTAATAAAGAGAGAGAAAGGAAGGGAGAAAATATTGTGAGATAATAAAAGAAAGAAAGAAATAGGGAGGAAAAAAAAGGAAAGAAGAGATGGTTGAAGGGCTAACCCTGGTGGAAAATGCACAGAATTTCACTACATCAATTTTTAAAAAAATAGCTTTTTGCCTTTACCGGTATTCAGATTTTCATGTAGAAATGATAAAGAGGAACATAATTGTTCTGACAGTATAAACATAGGACTTTATTACCTATACAATGAATTTTAGCTGCAAAATAAAAAGCCAAATTCTGCACGCTATTCCTAATATGTATTCGGAGCAGGCAACATTTGCCAGATCGCCCTCTTCAGGGTTTTCCCTGTAGACCACTGTACTAAATTAAAGGGCAAAATTCAGACATATTCCAGTCTTTCTTGTCAATGCATTTTTATTAAAGTGCATACGCGCAGTATTGTGTAGGCGTTGAAGTGTACTCACAGTAACAATTTACATCACAAATACATACCTGCCTGAATAACATGTAATCAGAGGGACCAGCAAATAGACGCAAGTAAAAATCATGCTTTATACCAAAGTTGTATATCATTTGTTAAAAAAATTTATAGGTAATAATGATTTTATTGACAGGGATTTTTGGGGTACATACAAAAAATTGACCTCGCTAAGCTCATATTACCCTAGTCGTCGACTTTGGGCAATATCATCTTAGCTTCGTCGATATTTCTGATGTATGTACCCTCAATATATATCGGTAATATCATTGTCTCATATTATAAACACAGACATATTTTGTTTTCTATTCCGTAAGTATCCAAACTAATATAGTACATATTCAATAAAGTATACAAATTGTAATATAATTCTGCAATTGGGAGAAGAAAAAAAGATTTTTCAATATGAAAAAGGAAAAGGTGACAGTAATACTTCATAATAATATCTTCCGAGACAACATTATAAAAAGGAACAATTTTTTTCAGTACGAACATATCTTCCAAGCAAATTAATTAGTTCAATGTAATTTAAGCAATCGGAATAAAGATTTTCTTATATACTGGTAAACAGAAAGTATAAGGTTACAGTGATGCTTCATAACTCATTATAAACCAATTTGTTTTACATAAAATGACATGGTGCATTTTTTTTAACTCCTAGATTTTCTTATTATTATATGAAAGTCTTGTATCAGAGGATTTTTTTTTAAAAGCTTTTTTGCCTTTATTCAGATTTTCATAATTATACAAAACGATGAATAGGAACACAATTGTTCTTACAGTATAAACATACATGTTGTACATATTGTCTCATACATTATAAACACAGACATATTTACAAAATATTTTCTAAACTAAGTATCCAAAATAATATAGTACACATTCAATCAAGTGTACAAATTATGCTACAATTCTTTTAAAAAGGGAAAAGGTGAAGATAATACTTTATATCAAAATTTTTGGATACAATATCATAAAAAGAAACAATTTTTACAACATATCTTCTATGCAAATCAATTAGTTCAATATAAATTAAGCATTCTGAACAAAGATTTTCTTATATAAACAAAAAGTATAAGGTGTAGGTGCTGCTTCATAACCCATGATAACAAAATGTGTTATATTTACAAATAATGATATGGTGCATTTTTTTTAACTCCTAAATTTCATTATACTGCCATCAAAAAATGTTTAACAGCAACCTCTCTTGACAAGATTTGGGCAATGCACACACCCATTCATAATGTAATTCATGTACGTAAAATATACCGGCTACATACACGACATACGTAGGCAATATTGAGAATCGAAGACAGATGTCGATCTTGTAATAACCAAAACATGTAAAATATCTTCTTTATCACGATGCCTGATGAATCAATAAAAGACAACGGTCGAGAGAGTAAGTATGATGGAGGATATTATTTGTATAATTGTATAATAAGAAGTCATGGTTTTAACTAAGAGTAAGACTAAGAAAGAAGGATCGATGGATTTTTTTGTGTGTAAACGCCTCCGCTCGACATGCACATTGCTAGTGCAAAAATGTAATGCAATGCCAATGGGCCTGGGCCGGCTCCGAAATCATGACATGATTTTGATTCAAAAAACAATTTTTCAATATAGAATAGGAGTTAAGAAGTATAAACTAAATAGATCTAGAAATTATCAGGCCCAAGATTTTTACTTGCACAATGTTTTAAATGCATCAACAAGCAGCCATTGCATGCCAGGCGTCAAAAACCTGAGCTCTAACATTACACAAACCTGTAAACTAGAGTCTATGCCTCCAAAAGAACCGTGCATCAATTTAAAATGCACATGCCACCCTCTCTAGATGTTAGTGCTTCTAAAGTGATGTCTGGACACCAATTCCGAGATTCTGCAAGCACCTACGTTCAAGTAGATTCCTCAGCACTAGTCTGACTAGATCTAGAGGTCTAGATCTAGCTAGTCTGGAGTAGGGTGTCTGATCGCGCACCTGATGTTGTGTGCTAAAATCTTTCCCATAGAGATTGCACACATTCCTATGCAGTCTATGTGTATTGCGTGACCATGAAAATTGGTCAATGATTTTATGAAAAAAAATTGAAATTGAAACCTTTGGGGCTTGTAATTCGGAAGGTCAAACTCAATAAATGAGGTGTCATATGAAAGAGCAGGTTTCTCTCCAACTTCCCCAAGGAGGCGCACCCCCGAAATTCTAAAAATATCTTGGTCAAATCAGCGATTGAAATGTTGTTTGCATCCTAGCTCCAAAATTTGACACTTTCCTAACTGGGCCCCCGTGGCTTAAGTAGGGCTAAACAACATACAGAAAATATGTATGCACTTAATTAATTCTTAATTCTTAATTTTCATTTTATGAGTTCATATTCCAGTTTATATTAATCTTAACACTCACTTCTTTGGCGGGACAAAACTTCGTCAGGAATACTTGTATGACAACTGATGGGTTAACTGGGAAACTTGTCAAACTTGACTTCATTTCTGACTGCTTGCTGCTTTGACTGTAGAACATGGCGACAGTGTCGAACTTAACCTATGTTAGCTTTTAAGAGCAAAAAAGAGAAAATCTAAACCAAGCAAAAATCTTCGCTACACGAAACAGAAGCACTAATACTAGCTGAGATTCTGTGATTTTGTCTGTGACATGTTGAGTGTGTTTCTGACTTTCTGTGACTGAGTGCAGGAAGAATAATCGGCGCTGAAGAATTCCCTATCCAAGTCCGCAGACAGAAATGCACGAGTATGCGAGGCCCTGACTGGCTGATCTTCACTCTCTGCTAGCTGCAGCTTTGGCTTCACCGGGAGCATGGTGTATTGCAAATACACTGAACCAGGCAGGCATCCATTGTGTAGTGGTTGTGTTGAGCGAGCGGGGCCCCACCAAAAATGGCTACCAAATACCCACTTGGTGTATATGGTTTTACCATTGGGCACATAGCCTTGCGCATTTGTGTTAACAATGGAGATGGCTTTAAATGCTCAAAGCTAGATAATGGATACGCCCATAGAGATGTGCGTTGCAAATGTTTTGTTCTTGTTGCCAAAACACTGTGTGAAAATGTTGTTTGGCAACTGATGGCAGACGAAAGTATTGGAATGTGTCCTAAATTATTGATTTTTAGTGTTGCCATTTCATATTCTACTATAAATTTATCTTTCACTTACATGTATATACATGTAAGTATTATGAAACATGGTAATGATATGAGGTTTTGTAGAACATGAAAAATGAATAAACCGCCAAATTCCCAAGATTTTCAGAGAGTTTAAAAGTATGATAGGAAGTAATAATTAATTTACTTTGTCTGAATTCATTAATGATTATTGTAAAAAAATTGATTTGAATTGCAATACTTTATTTTGGAATAATGACGATATTGCCTGGCGTAATTTGGCCAAGACAGAAAATATTGAACTCAATATGCAAACAATATTGGACAACTTGATGGCATACTTTGTGCTGTATTTACTTGAATTGACCCCAAAGCCGTCCAGTATACATGTAATTACGATGAGATACATCCGCTCTGTTGAAAGGAGGCTTAGTCATGGAAGATCTCTGTTGAATTAACTCAAATAGAATATGATCAGTAGATGTAGATCTGTGGACTTATTTCCCAGCAATACCTGAAGAAATTACTCAAACTTTTCAATAGTCAAAGTGCCACTAAGCTATACACCAGCAAATATGTGCAATGCAGTTTATACAATGCTCCAAATTTTAATTGATAGAGGGCACTGAATACCAGTAAGTTTACAGTGTCGGTGATATTAAATGCTGAAAAGGATAACAAGTTTTAATTAATCACTGTCTAATTATCAATCATAACATATTGGTATTATTAATATCAGTCAAATACAGCATCAAAGTCAAGTATTAAACTATACTGTAGTGAGCACTTGACTTTTAATGAATTTCATTGAACTCAAACTTGAACAGCCTTGCAATATTTTTTCATATCATAATTTTTTCAACCATTTGACATCACAATACACATACATTTACTGTACATTTGATGAAATAAATGAATCATGAATATTCCCATTAAAAAATCCTCCAAGTATGTGTATCGGTACTTAGTTTTTTTTGGTCCCTGATTATTAGTAATTATTAAAGGAATTTACTAACCAAAATGTTTTTATTTATTTATGAATTAATCTAAAGTCTGAGGATAATCTAATGTTTTCATTTAGTTATAAATTAATCTAAAGTCTGAGGATAATCTAATATTTTTCATTATATTTAA
>BEXV01000784.1:115972-135908 GCA_003118195.1 Hemicentrotus pulcherrimus | reverse complement strand
CTTGGAGATTGCAGAGAGACAGGGATTTTCTGTGAAATTAATACCTGTACTGATTTTATAAAAACCTTCTTTTACTGTGTTTTATTGATCTGGAAAGGGATGTGGAGAGATTTGTATGGGTATCATACATGTTAAAACTGTGATAAATCCTGGTAAAGCCGAAGCATGAGCAGTAGCTGAGAGATCTTTACATATTCATGAGGAGCTGGAGGAGTTGGATGCCTCTCCTCTCCTCCTATCTCTCATCTCACTCCCGGAGCAGAGCAGAGCAGAGGCAGGTCATTGGAAATTCAGAATCGGCAAAGAGGCACTCTGATTCAGCATGCGAAACCAACGCAGAGGTTGATTTCATGACAGGATTGTCACACACACATACACACACACACACTCTCACACTCCAGACATACACATAAACACACGCAACACCACTGCTTCTACGATGCAGCTAAGAATCATATCCCCTCACATACATCTAATTCATGCACACACAATTAATGCACACTCAGAGCTAGAGCGAGATAGCGAGCGAGCGCCGTTCGTTCCAAGCAGAGTCATAGTAGGATCAGTAGGAGATGGTGGGTGGGAAGGCATCATTTATTCTCATCATAGTGTAGAAGTTGAGATATTGAGCATCCCTTAGCTTCTGGATGAACATGGATATGTTGCTACTGTTCTAATTCAAGCTACATTGCAGTCTACAAGATGTGACATGTACATGTATATGCATCTTATAGGATTGTTTCGGCTTCTTCGTTCATTCCAATAATTCATGATTTAAAAAAGAGTAAACCATGTGATATTCAAGATGTGATTAAGTATTTGGAAATAAATTGGACCTACAGGAGCAAATGGTAAGTAAAGCATCTTAAAAGACATGAATAATGTGCACAGATTGTAAGATTGTTGTAAAGTATTCTTTTGAAGGCATATGTTCATGTAAATGTCTGTAAAATGCAAGCTCATTTTGAAGATGAAATCTATTTACATGCAACCTGTAGCTTCTGTAGTACCAGATTTCTAGGATGGCTGTCTAAACCGATCTAACACTGGTGTAAATTGACTTCTTTGACCTGCTTGTGCCCCCCCCCCCAACAATTTGTTAGATGTTAAAAAAATGTTATTATTTCTGTGATTTTGTCATCATTTTTCAATATTTGCAAGTAAATGACACATGAGACAGAAAGCATATGAAATAAATGTGTACTGTAGCACAAAGTGACGAAAGATGATGTTACCATAACGATAACTTTAACAATAAAGATACCGGTATTGTAAATAGATAACTTTAACCGTAATGACTTTCTGGAGGGGAACATTAAATATACAGCCGTATTCTTAATACTGGTACAGCAAAAGTACATTTTATGAGTCATGATGCTCTACAAAGTTGAGTATGAATAATGTGCAATAGGTAATTGTAATATATGTTGATTTCTACATTCATTTACCCATTGAGATGTCCTATAATCAGAATTGTAAATTGATCCCACTCTGATGAATAGTAATGACTTGTATCATGACGCAAAGTTCATCTTTAACCCTTCCACTCCTCTGTACCATCAGTCACCCCTTGGTGCATGTATTGTGACTGATGTGTCATAGTACTGAAGGAGGTTACTAGAGCCTCGTTGAGGAAATGCTTGAGGAATTGATTGATAGAATGAATAATGCAAGAACTTAGATTCTTGATAGTAGGAGCCGAGGATGCATATTCATTAGCTTGCTCCTCTAGTCCTTGGAAGAAGGAGGTTGTTTAGCCTTGTATCAGGTATCTCCTGCTCCATTGCTCACATTAGGATTGTTTTCAAATAAAGAGGTCTTGTTTGGGGTGAAAGATTTTGTGTCATACTTCACAGTTTGTTAACGCTGATAAGTTTTGTTGTCTGGGCATTGTTTGTATCTTCACAAAAGGTTAAAGGGATCGTTTAACAATGTTAAATCTGAGATACATGACCCTACGTGTTATCAGTGTCTGTGATATGGTGTAATATTGAAGCTCTAAAAAAATCGCGCTTCAAAAAGATCAAGAATTGCCTCAAAAAAGTAAAAATCTTTAAGTGACTTGTTTTACCATACTCGTTTTCCCCAATGGACTGTAGTGTAATGAAAACCGTCAGGCGAACGGTGTTCATAATTTGTATTTCCAATCATAAATATCTTGATAATCAGACAGGCGATTGGCTTGTAAAAGTCATGGGGTTCCTGACTGACCTAAAGGTTTATAATTATCATTGCACCATGAGCTAAATCCAGAATTTTATTTCAGAATCTGAGACAAAGTTATCGGATCCCTTTAAGATTTACTTGCTCCTTAAAATGTTGAAGTTCAATCCTTAAGTTATAGAAGGTGGCTTCATGAATAAAAAGTGGTATTTTTCCCTTTGTAAGAATTATGATTCACTTTGTACATCTTGATATTTTTCATGTACACTGTACATGTATCAGTAATATGTTTCTTTGAAAATATTTAAACTAAATTACTGTAAAGAAGAAAACTTTCTATTTTGTTTGTTCCCCATGTAAAATGCAGACTGATACTTCTTCTGTGCAGAGAAGCTTTACCTGGGAAATGTAAGGATTTACATGTAATGAGCATTCTGGTAATGGAGCATTATCAACCATGTCTCATGTTTCAGCTTTTGATACATGTCTGGGAGGTTATCCTGGGAGTTCTGATTTTGAGAAAGATCAAGAGCAGGGAATGGCAAACCTTTCAAGATTATGTCCCCAGGTTCACAACGATTTCAATTGTTATGTTGATGTTGTTTTTTGTTTGTGCCTGTGAAATTTCATCTATATGTTGCTTGATGTTTCCAGAAATTTAATTGCTATTGTTTGTCTTATAAATTATGCAAAGATCATTAATGACCAATTTCATATCNTGTTGATGTTTTTTTTTGTTTGTGCCTGTGAAATATAGATGAAATTTCACAGGCACAGACAAAAACATTGTTTGTCTTATAAATTATGCAAAGATCATTAACAACCAATTTCATATCAGCATGAAGCCAATACTATTTTACATGATGCTTTGTCTGTTGACATCTCCACCTTACCACTATTAAATAGAATAAAAAGCAGAAAATTATGTTGTGTATTAGCCTGTGCATTAGAGGGTTCTACATGCACTTGTCTGACCTTGTACCCAAGCCAAAATAGATTAAATCTCTAATAAGATAATGGATCATCATAAAGCATGTTGATTGCACTAATCTTTGACCACGCTCTGCCATATGCTGTATTTGTTTGTTGTTTGATGGCTGTGTTTGACAGGTTGTTTCTACAAGTGTGTGTGATGTATACACACTCAAACTACATGTACGGTAGGCACATAGGCCTATACTGTACATGGATAAAGTGTTTGCCTGTAAGATGACTGCAGTGAAGGATGATTTGTAATCTGAATTTTAAAGAAAATTAAAAATACAAATTAAATACAAATAAAATACAAACAAAATTTAAAGGACAGGATAATAGGATATTGCACAAGCAATGTTACATGTGTCTAATGTTTTAGCAATTTCTTTGAAACTGAAATAATGATTGTTGGCTTGTAATACATTGCAGGGTACCCCTGTACATGCAAATGTGGCAGTAGAGTACTATTTGCTGGGAGCCTGTGATAAGATCCACTAGGGTTTTTTCTTTACAGAATCGATAAAGGTCAGCTTGGCTCCATTAGAAAACTGCATTTGCATATTCACCACAGGATATGACATTTTTATCTCTTTTCTCCTATGCAATACTTTTTCATTTCTAGAAAATCCCAGGTCCACATTTGGCTAGTGTGAGTCTGTTCCTCTGCATCTTTATCTCAGCAACTACAGCAACCAATCCCTGACAAAGAGAGGAGTGTTCCTAAGCAGACCAGTTGGGGCTTTACCCCTCACCTTCCCTTCCCCGGCCCCCCTCTTGATCCAGTCCGCTCTTCTAACACTGCCAATATCTGCATCATCACCAACATGTCTGGGTCCAAGCTATCCACCCCAAACAACAGCGGAGGAGGAGGAGGAGGAGGACAGCAGAACCTGTCTCAGGAGCAGATCATCACAGGCACTCGGGAGGTGATCAAGGGTCTTGAACAGCTCAAGAATGAACATAATGACATCCTGAACAGCCTCTACCAGAGCCTCAAGATGCTCAAGAAGGACACACCAGGTGACTCTAACCTGGTGGAGGAGAAGACTGATATCATCGAGAAGTCCCTTGAGAGTCTGGAGCTTGGTCTGGGTGAGGCTAAGGTGAGTTTTGCCCTCTTGTTTATTCAACCATACACGTAGAGTCATATTTTGGAGCCAGAAGGGCATTAATTCATATACTTCATTCAATACAGAGTTAATATCCTTCTAACTCTGAACAGCCAAAATACTCCCGGATATCCTTTCACAAAACCTTCATAGGTACAAGTTCACTGACATCAAATTGAAACACGTGTTAAACATAATACACATATTTCAATGGGATGTCGGGGAGCTTGTACTTATGACAGTTTCATGAATGCTGCCCTAGGATATGCAAGGGACTATATTTAGGGACTATATTTGATGCATAATCAGAATTTTTTTTTTTGTAACAAAATGAGCATCAAAACAAGAAATATGTTTGCCGTTGTATAAAAGTCATATCCCATATTTCCATAATTTATAAAAAGGAAGAAGAGAGTGAGTACTGAGTGGGAAGTGAGTGGACAAGAAGACCTTTTCTTTGTGAAAACATGTCTTTAAGTATTAATGGACTATGCTGAACACATAATAGTAAATTACAACAACAACAAAATCCTCTTATCATTAAAGGTGGCACAATGTTCAGTTCATAGAAAAATAGACATGAAAAACAACAACATTAAAGTGATCTTCATTCCTTACAAAACACAGCTAGTTTTTTAAACTCTAGTTCACATACCATGAAGATGTTTATTATACTGGAAAAGGACAGTAACCTCATGTTGATCCATGAAATAGACATTAGATCTTGAAACACAAGGACTGAGGCCTTCTTATCCCTAAAGAAGCTGCTTTCTTGAGCTAAAAAAATATTTAATAAAGTGTCGGATGATCTCAAAGTTGAGGATGCTTTGAAGAGGGGGATAATGAAATCAGAAGATATTGGTATTGATTTGATTGGCCTCAATAAACAGTGTCATATGGTGCCAACATGCTTTGCTATTGTGGCGACTGAAATAATAGCCATGAGGCACTGAACCTACCACAAGGGTATTCAGTCCTTTCACACAATCAATATCCATACTCATTGAAAGCTGTCACAGCAAACTCTGAATTTCTAATACGTGTATATGTCCAGACACTCAATGCTAATGTACATACATTGACAAAACTTGAACTGTGCCCACCGCAATGTCCAGTTTGTAGAGAAGTAGGAACTTGGCTACAAAATGAGAACTGTTTTGTCAGTAGGTGATGTTAAATGGTTGTACTGGGCTGCAGAAATGTAAAAAGGTGTTTGCTTTTACACAAATGAAGGCACAGCTAGAAGCTGCTTCTAAATGCCTTCACCTTTGAAAATGTTACAGAGTTTTAAGAGACGACTGAAATTCTTGGTTGATTTAGAGATGGAATAAATATATCCCAAAGGCTTGTTCAGATATGGCGGGTAAACCGCCTAAAGATAAAAAACGCTGCAGTTTTTAAACTGAATGGTAACTGCACTGAACAAAGGACTTGCCTGCATTCACCAAGCTCTATGTTATAAGATAATATAGAAATGTGAAGCATATTCTACTTGACGCCCTTCATATCTGAACTAGCCTTGAGAAAACAATGTAACAACAACAACAATTGAAAGTGATAAGATGGTTCTCCAGCTAAACCCTTGCCACATGACCTGGAGTTAAAGATGAAGTTGAGTTATGGTCATGCGATTGCATTCTGAAAGAAACGGTGTGGAATCGACCAGAAAAGGTTGATCACCTAGCATATTAGAATTTGTGTGTATTGCAAGGTTCTGGAATCATCAAAATGATAAGAAATTTGGTAAAGTTACAAGCACTGTACACAGAAAGATGTATATGGGACTACACGAACACGTGGCGTAAAAAACCTCCCCCCGAGTTTTACGATTAACATGACATATTTAAAATATGAAGGCATTTGAAGAGCCATGCTTTTCAGGGAACATGTCTTATCTGATGTTCTTCCACACTTGCATTATAATAAATGATAAAGTTTACGAATTATTTTTCACCTCTTCCCAGAACTCAACCTTCTCTTTAAGGCCAGCATATTATTTTGAGGTACATGAAGTGAGAGATACTCCATGCAAGTGTGCATTCGTAGTGCTACATTTTATTAGCTTTATTTATATGTTTTATAAATTTCCGGTTCCAGAGTCCACGCATTGATTATTGGCACTGTCTTCTCTGTAAATTTATTGTTTTACTCCTTGACCTCGCTTGTCAGTTTAGCAACTATACATAACCTGTGCTCCCTTTCAAGGCATTTAATGTACATGTATGTTCCCTTTCAAGGCGTTTGTAAAAAATATATATATATATTTATAGTTTTCACAATTTCAATTTTTGGAAATAGTAAAAAGAAGCTTAAATGTGGTTATGTCATTCACATTATTGATTTAGTAAGTGAAAACCATTTGTTAAGTTGGTTAAGTTGACTAGAGAGACAAAGGCCTCTCGCTACATGGTAAATGGTAGTCCAGCCTCTGTACCGTTTTCGTTTAGCGCACCCAATCAGCTGATAAAATAACACACCCTCAACGTTGAAAGTAGACCTAACCATTCCTCGAAATCTGGGTCCTGAATACGTGTTCGTGTGGACGGAAATTTGGGGATTGCGCGATCAGTGGAGAGACCGCGCTGTGTGTGGGGGATAAAAAGAACGAACGGACTGAATCTGGACTAGGTAAATGGCTGATGGCAGGCATGCTTGCCATAGGAAAACCTTGGAATGACATCCTATCAGACTACTTTCCACTTGGATCCAAGTTCATGTTTATTTTTTTCCAGCAAAATTGATCATGAGCTATTGATATGAATTCATAGACAAATGTGTATGTGATGTGCTATTCTGTTGGCTACATTGAAAAAACTGCACAAGATTGTTCACTTGTCGAACGATTAGGCCTACATGTACATGTATATACATGTACTGTATGTCATAAGAGGAACTGTAATGAAAAGATGACCGAATCAATGCTTGGATGGGTTGTTTTTACGATCAACCAACTTATCATGTACCGGTACATTACCAGTACATTACCGGTGCACATTTTCTTTTCACTTTGTGTTATGGCAGTATACCTGTACATACTATATGTATGAACACATTTATGAGCAATTAAAAGTCATTATAAAAATTTAAACAAAGGATGCAGACTTTACATGTAAGGACAAAATTTTGAACATGCAAACTGTGCAAGTTGTTTATACTCCAATGTAGCCAATTTAAGTGGTAAACCAATAGGTCCACGGCTATACTATCCCAAGTGCTTTCCGATTTGACTAATCTGTGATTAGAGAGAATAAGGCCTCTCGCTATTGAATGCCTAAAACAGACATTGTAAACACACCTCTCCCACCCAGCAGACTGCACTGTGAAACTCACATAGCATTCTATGCATTCCATGTCACGACTGAGTAGAGAATCCCTACATCAGTGTATATGTGCAGCTCTGTTGCTTTCCTTTCTATAGGAAGTGTTTTATGGGCTGCTGGAGTAAAACATAAGCAAAATATTTTCATTCTCTCAGATCGTTGCACATAGTGAATTTCATTCATGTCTGTAGCCTTTCCGAAGTCATACAATATAAATATGATTGCATAGAGGAGTAGCTAGCTACATGTACATGTATGTACAATGTACATGTACATGTATATTCAGTAATTAAGTACAATGCACATTATCTTTTTTTTAAAGGTTATCCGTAAATACTGTAAGTTATGCATATTATTACATTTTTAAATGAGCATATGATTAAAAAAAGTAGGTGCAAGAATTTTCGGCTATTTTTCTGAGAGAAAAGAAAATGTTAAAAACAATTTTTAAACTTATGCAAGTTGCAACGCCTCAAAAGGTCAATAAAATTCAGAAACATCATTAAATAAAGATGGATTTGCTTCTACTCTTGGTTACACAGATCTGATCCACAGGGTGATTATCGTTTCCAAGGCGATATATTAAGGATTCATTATGTATTCATCAGTTGAGGCTCTGCAGAAATTGATAGCAGACAGCTCACGAGATTGGCCAATGATATAATTCATTTATTATTGCCAGATTCTAGTCTTATCATCAGAGCATTAGTTAAAATGTTAGGATGTACTTAAATGTACCTTTGATATGAAATTGATTTATGCATGCTGTCAAATTGTTTAAGTCTGGGCATTAATTAAAGAAAATGTGAAGTGAGAAATAACAATCGGCTCCTTTTTATGTAAGAATGGATAAAAGGCATTATTTATCAAATTGGAGCATTTTGTGCAAGAAACTGACTTTGAATTCAATTACACCTCCATGATTCTTGAAAGTTCCTACTTTTGCGAGATACATGTAGATACAGTGTACATGTAGATTGCTTTTTAAAACTTGAAGAAAGCATTTTTTTTTTTCAATGTACAGATATAATACTACTTGTTCTCAATCAAATATGGAATACTACAAAAATAATGTATTCGGGAAATCATCATGCGACATATCTAAAATGCTAAGAAAGCCCTTAATACAGTGATGTTTGATTCCCCCTAACCTGTGCCCCATCTCTATGAGTCATCCTATGGTCTTCCTCTCTCAGGACACGCATCTCACTGGTGATGATGCTTCTCATGCCAGAGATGTAGAGAAGAGGGGTGGCAGTTACGTCAGTGCAACGTAAGCCCACCTGCCAGTGCGCATGCCCCGTGGGTGGCTTGCAGTGGCTCAGAGATGGAAATAAAACCTCAACGAGATGGAGCTGATGATGAGGCCCCTCTCTCCATGTTTTCATCCTCTTGAATTTCTCTTCCTCCTTGTTCTAGAAACATGAGGATGAGGAAAATATTCCTGTTGCTTTTATTTGATCTGCAAGCTGGAAGTGATAGACGTAATGGAGTCAAATCATGCCGGCGCAACAAAAAGTTATTGATTACCTACATTTTTTTCTTCATTTAATTTTACCTGATTATTTTCACTGAGACAGAATAAGTTATACATTGTACTCAGAATGAAAAGAACATTGATTTGTAGCTTTCAACTTCCTTTCGGCTTTCTACAGAAAATACAGTATCTAATTTGTTAAACAAGAGTCATTTTAGAAATGACCTGGCCTTCACTTTGACGTGGAAGGAAATGTAGGAAACATTCAAGCATTTCTTCCATGACGATTCATAATAACAGTAAACAAACGTAACTTAATGAGATGTTTTCATATATACATGTACACCAATTAGCACTGCTGACATGTAATACACCTTATGAAAGCCACAAGCACATTAAAGGTACTATGTCCTATTTGCAGGCCAAAAAATGAAAAAGTTAGATTCCAACTGCATTTGAAAGATAATACTAATTTAGAACTTCCCTAAAAATGTGGGGCTTGAAAATGTCTTCAATTGGGAAAATAACGACTATTAGTTGTCAAATCGACTTTAGGGCTATAGAGCCCAAAAGTAATAGTCTTTATTTTCAGACAATTGTACCATACGTAGTCATACTAATAATATTCATACGTTAATACATAATAGTCATACGTTTTATGCTGCGCAAAGATTCAATCATTTTAATCTTGGCCATCATAAGAAGTGGGTTATTGATGCTCATGTACCCTTTACAACTCTTTTTCATGTATGTTATTAACAAAGAAGAAAACAGCCAGTCAGTCACTCAATAGTGTCTGACAGTGAAGTCTAGCAAGTAAACAGGTTTCCTTGCATAATTTGAATATGAGGACACTGCTAACGTTTAAATTTCACAGATAGGACATACATGTACATGACATATTCATAATTTCTGCAAAGTTCTACAGAATTTGAGGTTGTCCTCAAAAGGGACATAATATCTTTAATGTGCTTTCAAAGATCATAAAGATTTAGTGCCCTTCTAGTTTTGTGCTAATTTCAGTCTTTCCATGTTGCCATACCAACAGAGTTAAAGTCAGAGTAATCAAGCCTTGTTTCTATGCCAACACTTAATACAATTAATATTTAACATGTTTACAGCAAGAAGAACAACTTGGCAACTAGTAAACTTCACAATTAAAAAATATTCAAAAGTTGCTTGCGATAATTATTACTAATCAGACCCAAGTTGGACTAAAAGATTATGGAGAGTCATGCGTAGCCTTAAAATAAAATATTTTCAAAACCAAAATTGAAGTATTTTAGACTTTTCATTAATTCTCATGAAATCCCCTTGATAATAGAAAATATGAATGATTTGAATCAACATTTCATGCCTTTTAAAATAACTTCTACAAAATATTTTCACAAATGCTACATGTAACAGCCTTCCATTACTGTTAAGTCCAACTTAGAGATAAGTTCAACCTAGGATCTTTGTGAAACACCCCCTTGGTTGTGTTATGAATGTATCCGACGAATGCAAATGTAAGTGCATACCGTTAATTCTTGTTAAGAAAATGATTTTAAGCTGGCACTCTAGCAGATTTGAAAAAAAGAAGGAAAAAATGAAGTAGCATTCATACTATTGAAGTACATTTGTATCAGTTGTCTGGTTGTCCGCTAACATAATACATGAAAATAGGAAAGTAAACTGCAATGTTAAATATGCAATAAACATGGAATAGATTGTTATTATCTTTATAATACAATTTTTTCATACATTATGTACATTATTTGCCTCTTGTAATTTTTGTAATCATGGCTATTTTTACCAAGTTTCCAAAATATGATCTCACCCTTAATTTAAGTGTAAAACATAATTTCTTGGAATGTGCAGCATATTCAGAAAGCTGTAATTAATTCACAACTCATATCCCTTATACAGTACCAGTCATTTAGTAGATATCAATACCATCTTCTAAACAGAATAGAATTATCATGATATCTGTTTGGAAAAAAAAGTACTTAGAAAAAAAACTCAGATTTAGCTGTAAACCTTTTGAAGCAGATTACTTCATACCATTCATTACTATCATCTCAGTATATCAATTTCTAATCTATCAAGATATATGATCCCTCATTTAGAACATCAGCTACATGTACTGCCGCATAAAGAAACAGACATCTGATAACATATAATCTTCAGCCATATCATATCAGCATTGGTGCCATTTTGGCCCAAGTTCTAACTAAGAAGTCTACATCTTGAGTAGACCTGGTAAATGAATCAAATCAGTCCCTCTCTCTCAATCTCATGAAAATGTGTCTTGTAATTCTACCTCATGGCACCAGCTGCTTTCTATATTGAATTTTCTATTACATGTACTGTACATGCAAGCATGGTGCTATGAATCATACATCAACTCTGTCAAAAACATATCAACATGAAGACCAAAATAGCATGTACATGTACGTAGATGAATAACATTACACTTCTTCTTGCTCTCTCTACTTTCTTTAAAAAACTCCATTGTATGCCTTGTTGGATTTTATTTTTTGCATTTCAAGATTATGTTTATATTCTCTTTTTTTTTTAAACGTTCTTGAATTTTCGACTGCTTTTCATCATCCTCATGGTTTCCACCACATCTATCGAATCAAATGAAGAAATAGAAATTATCTATTTAAAACCAACTTTTGAATATAGTGGAGGCAAAATGATTTGCTCTATACAGAAATAAAACAAAGTGAAACATGAATTTTAATACTTGAGTTTCACCTTGTGAGATTTAAAGAATTAATGGGATAAAAAGTATTTATGAGTTAAAAATCCATTGCAAAGTTTTTGTAATTGTTAAGAAAATCATTTCCCCATGAGGCAGTTTGCGACTTGAGCCACACCTAATCTGCATGTTATTAAGTATACTGTTTTACATGTGAGTCATACTTTGCCGACTATCCAAACCAACTGTAGAATGAGTCTACATCAAGAGTAGATTAATAGGAATGAACATGAATCATGGCCAGACCTCACGTCATCTAATCAAATGCATGATATTGTATCAAAACGCACAGACAGCACTATATTATTTCAAAGATGAGATGCACCTTGAATATGGCTACAGCAGACGTCAGTTGTATAAATATCAACTTGAACTTGAGAAAGGAAATTGAATTTTCTGTTACTTTACAGCATGAACAGACTATTAGTTCAAAACAAAAATTTAGATTAATTCTAAATTCTGAAACTGGCATGGAATTAAGTTTTTTATGCAGAGATGGAATATCTGAAAGAGCTAAGTAATGTTATGAAAGTAATAGGACTGATATAAAGTAATAACCGTTCACAGTTGTGAAAAGTAATGGTATTTCACAAGATATCTGATACTGTGTGATTTACAGTCTATTGGGGTGTGATTAGTTTAAGTCCTTCCATCCTGGTATAACACGGACAAACAGAAAGGCACATTTGAGAATTCATCTCTTATCTGTCTTTTCTCTACTCCCTGATGACAAGTAACCTTTGTAATCTTCTCAAAAGTGCAACCTCAGCCCTCCGTATTTCCATCTCACGAAAGTGCGCTAGAATCAAATTTCAGAAGGGAAAAGCAGCCACAGAAATTGCGAGAACATGGTGAAGAGAAGAGCTCTTCTTCTTATGTTGAGATGGCAGCACTATTGAAAGAGACAAGTAGTGCTCCACACAAATTATCATGCAGCCCTCTAGATGTGGCCACATAATCAGGCCTTTGCCGTTGGCTAACTCGTAGAAATTTGCAAGTGGAAACTTCCTCAGTCATTGTAGCTGTACGTGTAGGTGTGACGGAATAGGGAGAGTTTGACTCAATGTGCGTTACTATGTGCTTTAATAAAGCAAACAATAGTACTACAGTAGTAATATATGGATAATTAGATCATTAACTTCAGAATTATGTCAAGAAAAACTGGTTTGTTCTGCATATAAAAAGATATCTTGTTGAATCCAGACATATTATGATAAAGATGTCAAATTTTAAGCTCATCTTGCAAGATGTTCCATGTTAATCAATTGTTTACAATATATTTATTAAAGATATTGTAATTCCTGAACTTTTCATAGATAAATGGAATTTGCATTCATAGTCTCTGCACACTCCTTGCATGCACGATTTGTGCATTATGCTCAGGCAAACCCCCTTTATTCTGAGGCCTCTGCCCCAGGGACTGACAATCATGTACTGTATGGACCCACAACCTCTCTTCACATTTGCAAGTAAATGAAAAAAGAAATTATTCCCTCACATCCAAACATTGTTGTTTCGCTCAATTACATTTACAATGATTGATTCTGCTCAAGTAATACAAGCAATTTCGTAGTGCTTTAGCTTCAAGTATTGACAAAATTGCAAGAATATATTATGCCTACAGTATACTCTGGTTGTGCACATTTTCATTTTTGTTTTCATGTACATGTATGAGCAGTAAATCATTGTGGATTTTGTGATTAATTTTAAAGAACAAGTGGTTTTGAAAAATCAATCATTTGAATTGACCCATTAGTTTTTATAATTTTTAATTTGAGCCATGGAATTCCTAATAAGTTTTATATGATTTATGTTTTTGCAAGGTAGGGGGGAATGCTTCAAATAGACATATTTTTTTTTGCAGAGATGAAAAAGAAATGCTTCAAGTAGGCATATCTTTGTTGCAAAGGTTATTTTGGTATTGTTGCACAATTTTGTTTGAGAATGAGGGAATGATTTTTATGAAACTAAACTACCAACCTGGTAATAATTAAGGTCCTCTTTTTCACTTTGTGTGTGTGTATGTTGATTGGTTGGTCAATGGTTGCAATACCATGGGCTGTACCCCTCAGTCCTCATTAGCTTCCAGGCATGAGATGCCAAACCAGTCTGTCCACTCTGTCTGTTCATGCCTCGTCCAGCATGTTCATCACTCATTCCTAGGTAACCTGTTGGCAAGGAGACAGACAGACGGACGGATGGATTCAGGATAAGTTACCCTGCCTTACCCATGCAAAGCCATCAACCATAGCTCACTGCAAAACCAGACACATTCATTACACTAAAAGCCTTCAATATGGTGCTTCACATGGATGTGTACATTCAGACTATGCCATGTGGAATAATTATCTCTCCTGTCTCAATTTGATTGATTCCTATGGTGAACATTCTTGCAAGAAATGTACCACTTGTTCCCTCACCCTTCAGTTTCTGTATTTATCCCAGCTTATACATCATTCTGTCACCATCCACACTACATCTTTCCTTCTTCTTTGATACCCAAATATACTCACTGCTTGTCATCTACAGTAGCTCTTTCCTTTCCTGATTTTCTTCTATTTTCCTTGTGTTCTTACCTTTCCCCCTCTCTGTCCTCTCATATCCTACCAAAGCTTTGCTGTCTCTATTGAGTAAACTGCATGGGACTGAATGTCACCAGATCTCTTTTGTCATTAAAGTCTTCCTATCCCGGGGATGGATGCTAGGCTAGCTGGGTGCGAAAATATTATTTGAGCAAATATCTGAAGATTCTTAGTACCTAAGATGAGAGTGATACAGTACGTGTGAATTTCATAGGAATAAGCTCATCATTAATGAGCTTTAATGGCCTCATGCCCCCCAGGGAAATTGAAGAAAAGACTTGCTGAAATTGTCTGTTTGCTTTGTACAGACAGTAATTGCAATAGGATAAAGTTACATAGACTGGTATTGCTGAAGTAAACTTTTTCTATTTTCTATTTATTATTATTTTTATGTAAATTGAGAGTCTATTGAATCTGAGCTGCTTTTTGCCATGGCCAGTGGTTTGATATTCATTAGATCTCTCAGACATAGGGGTATGCATTAACTTTATGCATAATATATGGAATGAAACTATTCCATATACTATTACAGAATCCATATCTGATACATGCCCAAAATGTTTGCTCTGTCTGCTGCCAAGCTATGCATGTCTATACTGCTAATTATGGAAATAAAATTATGATATTACTTGATGAATAATTGATCAGGGAGTAAGAAAAGGATTCTTGCTCTGATTCCTCCTAAAGACTGATATGGAATGATTAAAAAAAGGAAAAATACCATGGCGAATAGCATTGCATATTCATTGCATATTCATTGTATATTCATTCAGATTTATTATCAAACAATTATCTTGTCAAATGATACAATGAATATGCATAGATAACTGGAAATTGAGACTGAGGCTTGTATGACAATGTGTGTTGATTGACATGAGACATGAGCAGGTCTGTAAGTAAGAGGAAATCAGGCTGAACAAATGCTTGCCAAGTAGACTCCAAGGCATGCTAAGAATAACCTGAACTACCACTACAATCTCTCTACTTCGGATTTTGCCTTTTTTTGTTCTTTCCATGAATGAGGTTAATTATTCGCATCATCATGGAGCATAGTGCTCCTGTACCTTACTATAAGCGCCGGTGGGTCTCCTCCAGTTTCAGGATACACAACAATGTATGGGATGAATTCGGCAAAACCGGAGGCATTGAAGAGGATAAATAACATGCCCACAAAGCTTGCTTTTCTTATTTCTATGTTTGCATTCATAAGAAAAAAGGAATTTGCCATTTACACAAGTGTTATGGAGGGAGGAAGAGGAAAAGAGGCAGGGAGAGAGGAGGAGATGGAGAGAGATAGAGAGAGATGAAGAGAAAAAGAGAGCAAGAAAGAGTGCCCGGAGGGGGGGGGGGGGGTAGTAGTAAGAAAAAGGGATTGTGAAAAAGATGGAGGACGAAAATGGGATGAAGGGGGATACTCTCTACATCTCTATCATACATGTACATGTACATGTAAGTAACAAGTTAGGATTTTAGCATATGCATATATAACATGTTTTGATATCCTTTCATTTTTTAAAA
The DNA here is from genome assembly GCA_003118195.1 of Hemicentrotus pulcherrimus. Lineage (NCBI taxonomy): Eukaryota > Metazoa > Echinodermata > Echinoidea > Camarodonta > Strongylocentrotidae > Hemicentrotus > Hemicentrotus pulcherrimus. The sequence continues at coordinate 120,018 of BEXV01000784.1, read as the reverse complement.
TGAATTTAATTGTAAATGTATGCATAATTGCATATAAATCATTTTTTACCTCTCATACATTTGATATTCCAATTGAATAGAGAGAGAGAGAGAGAGAGAGAAGGGGGGGGGCTGTTGCTTGTATCTTGCTATTTATCTTGCAAAACCAATAATGTCCAATGAAAATGTTGGGTGCACATCAATATTATACATTGGATTTAATGGTAAGTCTGATTGTGCTATCTCTCCCTTTCCTTCATGCTGTTCCCTCCATTGTTTTCTGCTTTCCTGTAGGTAATGATGGCATTGGGTCACCATCTCAACATGGTGGAGGCCGAGAAGCAGAAGCTACGAGCTCAGGTTCGAAGGTTAGTCCAGGAGAATACCTGGTTGAGAGATGAGTTAGCTGCTACCCAACAGAAGCTACAGACCAGTGAGCAGAATCTAGCTGACCTAGAGGTCAAATACAAGCACCTGGAGTATATGAACTCTATCAAGAAGTATGATGAAGATCGCACACCAGATGTAAGTACAGTTTTTGTCTCCTAATTGTTGCATTATGGAACTTGTGAAGGAATATGGGTGACAATGATAAAATTATTCTCTTAGTTGAACTGTTTGTGTGCAATATCACCTTAACCACTATAATGCAAAAACAAAGGGATTACAAAATAGGTCCAGGTCAGTTGTTTTAAAGAACAATATACAGGACTTCATAAACTATACACTGAAAGACATATTTCAATAACATGTTACAACTGTACATCAAAACATAAGATATTTTTTAAAAAGTCTTTTGGAACAAATTTGAACATAATGAGGGTATGTTTGGTTGAAATCAACATCCAACATCAATGAATGAAGACACATCAGTCACACTGCCAAACCGACTCCACACCAACTCCAGACCGACAGATCCCTGACCATTGGAGGTAATGTAAATATTTGTTTGGTCTGTTGTCGGTCTGCAGTTGGTCTCTGGTGTGACTTGGGTATCAGACTGAGAGTAATAATGCTTCATTGCGAACGGCTTGGTTACTGCTCCATACTGAGTTTATTAGGTCCATGTACAAGCTTGAAAAGTTAAACAAATACAATTAGTGCCTGATTTAGTGATAGTATTGTATTTACCTGTTTAGCTGACTTGGGTCCCTCTATTTATCCAAAAGCTTAACATTGTAAGAAAGAAATGCAACAAGCCACATTCAGATACTATTCACAGTTACATGTATCTGTGATACTGAGCCTTGCTGTCAAAATAGAGGTTTCTCTAGAAATACCCCTATTCTTATATTTTTGTTTGTAGGGTTTTTAGAAAGTCAGGTGTAATTATGAATAATTCAAGAATCTTCTTCATATATATGATGCACCACGCGTTACCCTGGGGTACCGTAGTACCCGGGGTACCGCGTTGTGTAGCGCCATCTCGCGTCCACTCGAGTACAATGTATGGAGTGCGTGTACATAGTTCTGTGGTATCTCTATGGTGTATACTATGCATCATGTGCATGCATGCACTGCTCGCGCTATAACTCTCGCTCACGATCACAAGCGCACTACGTTGGCTATCACACACTATAGTGCTAGCTAGAACTTAATTGATGTTATTGCAAGTACGTACCGTACCTGTATACTCTTTCGAAAAAAACAAAAACAAACAAACATCGCATCATCGACATAGTTAACGCGCGCGTTACTGTCAAACTTTCAAACTTTGAAAATGCCATGGGTGGAAGAAGGTGATGGTACGGGGATTTACTGAAAGGGAAAGGACGTAAAAGACGGAAGATTGCAAGGGCCTAGAAAGTTGATAGAGCTCGATCTTGTGCTGTAGAGAATTTGGGGGAGGAGACTCAAAATAGAACTTTCATTTATGATTAATAATTTTAATTATACCACAATAACAATACAGGGTGGATCATAACAGCATGAAATGATATCAATAATACAATAATTACTTATAACAACAGTGAATTTTAGAAATACAGGACTTAAAGGATTTTTTACAAGAACATTGGACACAATTGAAGGTTGAAAAAATCACACAAAAATAATTTCTCACTTTTTGGTAACCCAGGGTACAGCCTTAAAAAAAAATTAAATAATTCAACAAAATGGCTTATTTTTTGTTGTTACCCCAGGGTACCATTTATGTCATCATATGTAGGATGAGGAAAGTTTATAGCATCGCACAATACAAACAATATCGTGTTGTCTACAACAATGTAATTTTCCTTCATGTATATTCTTAATCTCATGCAAGACAACAAATCAAGTTACAATAAACATGCATATTACATTACAACTTATACATCAAGACTTTGGTAACGGAACAAGTTCTTGCATCTCAACATGTAGAGCATGTTTATATCCAAATCATCTCATGTGAAGCAAATGCAAATGGTATGAAATTGAAATTCCATGAAAAAATTAGCTATCAGTATTCATGTAATTATTGTGTAGATCAGTATTGGCCTTGCTTGAGATATTGGAATAATGCATAGTATGGAATGGGATCACCTGCCCAAAGGGAGAGAGAAGGCAGGATCTAAATGTCAACCTGCATATTCTTGATAGTGAAAAATGTTGAAATGTCATGGACCAATACCATTCAGGACATGAAAGATTGTGAAATGACATTACAGGAAGTTTATCCTTTAGACTATTGTTGCAACATTGATAGGAAAGTGAAGTGAATATGACAGCAATGTTCCACCTAGCAAAGACCATTGCCAATATTTTCTCCCTTTTCCCCATTTTCTTGTAAGAATATAAAAGCAAACTTCATGTTCAAAATATTTAGATTTTTAAGCAGAATTTAACTTTCTTATTTTGTTCAGGGCTCATTTATGATATTTTACAAGGTACTTAAATCTGTGTTTTGCTATGGACATAGCTTGTTTGGTCATGCTCTTTTTGCAAGCCTGATAATTTCATTCAGAGATTTTGTGAGAAAAATCTTATCGTATTCAAAGATAGGAACTAAATTGAATCTTGATGGAGACATCGCTGATGATGATCAAATTATGTTTTCTTTCTCATGTACTGTCATCTGTACGTTATACCTGTCTCATTCATGCTGACATGTTTGACATTTTGTATAGCCTCTGAATAATTATTTGAAGTAAAAAAAAAACACTACATAGGTAGCTATCATAAAGAGTAATGTTTGTATTTACAATAGACATCATTAACTCCAAATATGATCTTTTATCATCCCATTCAGAATACAAGTCTTGTTTAATTTGCGAGACTTTAAAGGTAGCCCATCAAATTAGGTCTTGGGTCTTTCATTATGAAATAGTTTTTAAAATGGAGGAAGTGCGAAACCTTAAGACCCCCTCTCTGTCCATTGTGTCTCCCATACATACGGAGGATAATATCTCCATTTTCTGGTTGGTCACGTACAAACATTGATCTTACGCGGGATATTTATCCTGCCATCCAAGTTTTGATGAAATCTATGTTTGCATGGGTTTGGCATTACACGTGTACACACGTTTACACTTTCACTTACTTAATTCTCATGCTGCCCTCAATCACTCTAGGTATCTTACCTCATAAACTGCTGGACATCTATGGTTAATGGCTACTTGCATGCAGAGATAAATATACGGATTTAGGATAATTAGCAAATACGGAAAATTCCCTACAATGTGCCCCCAAAATGTTCTTGATATAGCATAGAGTATTGAATTGTGATGGTATAATAATAATAATAGCTAGTTCTTATATAGCGCTTTTTCAAGACCGAAGGCCCTCTCAAAGCGCTTTACAGATATATATATTATTAGTTCGGAAGAGGTTGATCATCGTGGTAGATAGTAAGATTGGTAGTTGATCAGTTGTCACACGAGGAGAGCAAACGAGAGTTGCGACGTTTCGACTGCTAACTGCTAGTCTTCGTCAGGCAATGTGGACAATCGCCGCTGCAAGCGCCTTTTGTATCGTGCGCTGCGCTCCGAAGGCGCCGGAACTGCCGCGTTGCTATTGGTCAGCGGAATCGACCAATCAGGAGCCGCGGGCGGTGCGACCAGTGGGCGGGAAGCGGATGTCGGGGAAACCCC
>BEXV01000784.1:91226-115701 GCA_003118195.1 Hemicentrotus pulcherrimus | reverse complement strand
TCTTTCTGTGTACAGTGTTTGTAACTTTACCAAATTTCTTATCATTTTGATGATTCCAGAACCTTGCAATACACACAAATTCTTATATGCTAGATGGTCAACCTTTTCTGATCGATTCCACACCGTTTCTTTCACAATGCAATCACATGACCAGAACTCAACTTCATCTTTAAAGTTGGTCTTATCAATGTAATAATAAACATAATAATCTTGTCAATCACATTAAAAAAAATGGATATAATTTGAAATAATCTCTTTTTCCTATACTACATTGTATGTACTTATTTGGTTAATTATGGATTTATTTTCCAGAAATTTGTCTCATTTTAAAGCTATATTGATTATATCTTTGTGATGATTTTTCATATTTTATATATAGGAGGAGGCATCATCATCAGATCCCTTAGATCTTGGTTTCCCAGAAGATGATGATGGTGGTCAAGTAGACGGTAAGAACTTCATGCAATCATCTCTCTATTGACTTCCCCACTGTCTGTAGTCTCTCTGGAGTTATCTTCTCCCTCTCGCTGGTTTGTGCATTGATGTCAGTAGGGCTAGTATCCTCATACCGTGGTTTCCTAGAAAGTGATGGTCGTATGTGGTTATCCTCAGAGAGGTGGTACCCCAAAAGGTAGTCTAGCAGATGATTAGAGTTTGTTACAATGCTCCATCCAGTAACCTTCTCACTGTCATTGGCTTACTTGTGATGCGTGTATAAAAGATAGTATCCTCAGACTGTGGTTTCCTAGAAAATGTTGATCATACATCACTATCACCATAGGGATAGTGCCTCTAAAGGTATTCTAGCACATGGTAGGAGCTTCATACTGGATCCCTCTAGTAACCTTCCCAATGTCAACTGGTTCCAATCTAAATGATGTATTCCTGCCTTCGTAAAAATCTACAAGCGTATGTATTAATGTTTTCAGCCTTGTTCTAGGTATGATAAATGTATGCACATCATTTTGGAACATATGCCCTGCACCAGGTATAGATGAGAGAAATATCAACAAAAATATTTTGGTTATGTGAACAGATTATGATAGTAATGTGAACGGATCAGGTGTGTGAGAAGAGAGCGTCGTCCATCTACTTGTCATGGTATGTGTAATCTGCAAGAGAAATGGATGTCATCATGGAGAGACATGAATATTAAATGAGCCCGAGGGAGGGTCTATTAACAAATCATTTCTTGATGTAATGACTTCACTAAAGAATATTGTGCATGTATGTACTGTAGGTGGCACAAACTGATTTGTCAAAGGAATAGGTCCAGATGATGAAATGAGTTTTCCTGTGTGTTTTGATGTAAATGCCTTTGAAACCCATCTGTTTTTTGGTTATCGATTTGTGGATTATTGGTGGGAATAATTATTTGACTGAAATAGCAAATTAATTTCAACCAAGCTTGTCTTTTTGAACATGTAATCTAGTAGTATAAACTTAATATTGGAATTAAAATGCCAATTTTTTTATAATTTGTGCCAACATAGTAATTTTATAACCAATCGACAGTTCTAATTAAATTTTATGGAGTAGTATGAAGAGGTAAACTGATTAAATTGAGATGGTACTAGCCAAAAGGTATTATGTAGATAACATATTTGAGACATTGAAGGCATATTGAATGTGTAGTTGCATCATATTAATTCTGTTCTTTTAATCTGTCTCGTCTCCCTTGCAGAGAGCTATCCCCAGCCTCAAACAGGTAGTGGTTCAGTATCAGCAGCAGCAGGAGGTTATGAGATCCCTGCCCGCCTACGTACTCTACACAACCTGGTTATACAGTACGCCTCACAGAGTCGCTATGAGGTGGCTGTACCACTGTGTAAACAGGCTTTAGAAGATCTGGAGAAGACATCAGGTCATGATCATCCAGATGTAGCAACAATGCTCAACATTCTTGCCCTCGTATACAGGTCTGTCTATTTGGTTATTTGTCATTGCCCAGTTATGTATATTTCTTTGGTTGATGATCATTCTTTGATACAGATTCAAGCTTTCATAAGCATGATGTTAAGCATCAATATGGTCAACTGATGTAGATAATGAACAACTCCAATAAATGTAAATTTGTTTTCATGGACATTGTTTTTCGTATGGAAGAGTGGACTTGCCTAAGATCGGTCCAGGTTTCTTTTCATATTACATTGAACAAGAGAATTTGATATGCGCCTGACCAGTTGTAGAAGGATGTGGTTATTCTCTCATTTTGTGACTTGTTTTATATATACATGTATGATGAAAGCATGGAAAATCAAATAACAAGTGAGAAATGCAAACTCTTATGTTGTTCCTGGATAACCAAAGATATTCAGAATCCTGTTTATCCTGTTCTCATGAGTTTCTCGTTAGTCTTGTGATCCTGAACAACCAAAGATGATATATATTTTTATTTATTGTTCAGGGATCAGAATAAATACAAAGAGGCTGGTAACCTGCTACATGATGCTCTTGCTATCAGGGAAAAGACGCTAGGACCAGATCATCCTGCAGTAAGTAGCACTTCATCATGTAAACATCACAGACACTCTCTAATCTCATATATACAACTGGTATGGATTATGGAGATTAAGTGGTGTTACATGATATATGATATGACGATGATAATTATGTTCATGCTGACAGTATTAATTGGATATACTGCTGATGGAAGTGATGGTAATGGGGATGATGGTAGTTTTTGTCCGTTGTCAGTGATGATGCGTTAGTCTCTTGGTGTGAGTAAGATCAGTCAGATAATCTGTAAGTTAATCCCAAATTATCAGTGCTGTTGCTGATGGAAATATCAAATATCAAATATGGATTCCTCACCAGAATATGATAATGATCAGCACTTTCATGGTGAGGGAGGAGAGAAGAGCTTTCCATCACTTTCCATTACTGCATTTGAAAGGTTAAAGTCATAAAGATATCCAGTGTACCAAGAGCTTTAGTATCTACATATGTAGCATTATGCACAGCATGTGGGCTGTATATTGCCATCTACACAAATTGCTTTTTGTTTCCCTCAGTTGGTCATGGTTCAATTGATTTATTGAATTGTGTTGCATTATTAATATCTGAATGTGAGAAGGCCCATTAGAGTATAATCAGGGACAGGGATTATATCTTACATTAGTGTGATGTATACTCCCACACTCTTATTTCATTTGTTGTGTATTTTGTTTACATTTTTATGCTGGTGAATGTTTGGAGATGATCATGATGTGTTGATTTGATTCTACCTACTGTATATTACTACATCTGTAATATGTATTTGATTATTCAAGAACGCATCCTACCTTTTGATCGTAGTGAATTTTTAATTTCTGTGTTTTCAATTATTTACCTGCTTACATGTACATAAAGCGCTTCATGAAATCCACCTACTCTGACTCATTATGATAAACCAAAGACACTGAATCAGTTGACTCAATGATACAGTTTGATCGGAACTTGATATGATAAACTTTATATTTGATATACATGTACCTCTTTATCATGGGAGACATTTTCCCAAGATTCTTCTATGAATTTTTTTATTGAAACGCACATCCAGAGTAAAGATGACATTTTCAAATTCATTTATTAAGAATGAAGATGAAAGTTCAAACAAATTTGACATCCCCTCTCCAAATTTGACAGTTGGCATAATGAAGAGAGCTTTTTCCACCCTTGTCAGTTGGGACTTGTTTATGTAGATAAGATTGATGGCACATGTACATGTAAGTGCTGGTTTGTTATAACTAAGGTATATTTTGAATCCATTGATTCATGATTCTTGTTTCTTCATTTACTCAACACCTATGTACATTAGTTTGTAAATAGATGTAAACAAAGTAGCATGATTTGTAGGAGTTGGACATTTATGGGCACTGCTTTCCAACAGATGGTGGACACAGGTGTGGAAGTAATTATTAGAGCGACCGAGCAGTGCTCATTTCAAAAGCAGTTAGTCTTGATGCGATTGCGGTTCTTATTTACTTCATATAAATATAACAATTGAAACACTATAGATGCATGTACATGTAGGGGTAAATAGTGCCTGATTCACATACATGTACTAGTATAAGATTGAAAAATCAGCTCAAATACCTAAAGGTGAAAATGATATTGTTTTTAGTCATGAATAATGGTGCAATGTGAGAAGCACTGTTTTCAAGATTCTATACATGTCCATACAGATTTGAAATATAGCATATGCTGACTACATCTACTTTTAACTTTTGAAATTTGAAATTCTTTGAAACTTGAAATTATTCATTCTTTGAAATAGTAAAAGTCTGGTGTAACAAGAGTGCGTACATGATATCATAATACAGTGCCTTAATTGATTGGGAGTATTACAGAAGGGAGAGTGGGTTATATCAAATTATGTTTACATCTGAAAGAGATTAATTTTTAGTAATAGTGGTTCTCTCTATGTGTGTACAGTTCTTCTTGCTACTGATATGTTACATGCTAGTATGATGATGTTACTATTAATAACAATGGGTTGTTTTTTTTGTACCACAGGTTGCTGCCACATTGAATAACCTAGCAGTGTTGTATGGTAAGAGAGGCAAGTACAAGGAAGCAGAACCTTTATGTAAGAGAGCCCTGGAGATCAGGGAAAAGGTGAGATCATTCTTCTACTCTACATCACATCCATATATTCTATTAACGAGTTTAAAGGGAAGGTAGGGTCCTGGTCAAAGAGAAAAATAAAATGGTTATCCTTTTTCATTCTGTATATGTTAATTTTGAAAGATTATCACAGAAGAAAGGAGCTCTGAAAAGGATTGCTCTTCAACTGCCCTCATGATTGAAGTATAACAAAAAATAGCCGAAAAGTTAAGACCAAACTATCATGCTTCCTGTGTGTGTTGTCCCATATATACATTTCTGTGTGCAGTGCATATTAAGTATGCTAGCAAGACCAAGTCAAGTTCTTGTCATTTCAATGATTCTAAAACCTCTTGGTATACCTCAATTGATTCTACGTAATAAACCTTTCCAAGTGGCTTCCAGACCGTTTCTTTCACTATGTAATCACATGACCAGAACTCAACTTTATCTTCAACACCTTCATTTTATGTTTCCTGTTTAACAATTTGGTACTGTTCAAGTCTTATGTACAAGCTAACACTTCTCTATTTTTAGATATTACTCTTAATATGTTTGCATAGCACTGCATGTAGTACATCCATGTTCTATTTACTTTGAGATAAGCAATCAGATGTCAGGCTAATGCTAGTTAGCTTTAGGGATGTGTAGTATAAATGGAGCACATTTTAATAGTTTTATAAGAACTCAATCTGTATCATGTAAGGGATAACAGTCTCATTTTATATATATTTCAACATTATTTATTTTTTCTTTCATTATATCAAAACAAAAAATATAAACAAATCAGAATTATAATTATTTGAACCTCTAGGAGACAGATTGATTGCGTGTATATTTGTCTCTATATCTTTCAAGATATTTGAAGTAATTCTAAGGGGAAAAAAAGTATTGGGTCAGCCTTTCCTGTGTATGCTATGGCAAATTGGCAACCTGACTAATTTCTGTAGTTAAAGTGTGTCTTTTTTCACTGTTTTTTGTGTACTAGCAACAGTAGACTGAATTATTGATGAGCAATTCATTTTGAAACATATCCACTTATACCTAATACAGTCAGACAGCTAAGCTTCTAGCTAATAATCTTGTCTAATTGTGCTATCATATCACTCCTCCCCTCTCTTCCACGAATGATGATATTCATTTACCCTGTTGCCAATAGAAATGTCAGCAGTATGTGGCTTTTATCATATAATTAAATTTTAGAGGCTAGAGAAATGCATTATTACACAGTAACCTTGATTGTACTAAGTGGTATTACCCAGGGATAACTGGTGAGGTAGAGAGACATAAGAGAGAGAGAGAGAGAGAGAGAGAGCAAGGTAGGGCAAGATAGACAGTGAGGTAGAGAGCATGATAATGAGTGTGAGAGAGAGAGAGAGAGAGAGAGCACGTGCACTAGTGAATGTACTAATTTCCTATAGTTGATAATAAATCATATTAATGATAATGGACAGTGCAGTCTGTCCATAGCCATAGAGTTAAAAGCCAACTGTACTGTGTTCCAATTTTGCAATGTAGACCACCTATTTAATGCCTTACTGGTGATTGCAGGCCTTTTAACTGTGAATAGATAAATAAAACTCAAACTCAAACCCAAGATATTTTACCATAAGATAATAGAGTAAGAGAAAAATAAAATAAGTATTATGTTGGCCTAAATGCAATAATCATATATTTTTTTTAATTTTTTGCCATTTAGAATTTCTTGCCTGTTACAGTACAATTGCCAATCTGTCATATATATATATTGTTTATTCTGTTATTCAGAAAAATAAGATTGTAGAATTAAGGGATTATTGAAGACAACTTGCTTGAGGGAAAGTTCAGAATGTACTTTTTATTCTGTATTTTTAATCTTATTTTGTCTAATACAACTTTCTATTCTATAAAAGTAAATTGTGACATTTTATGTCATTTTCATTGCTCTGTATAGTATTTTAATCTTGATGAGATCAATACCAACTCTGTAAAGTATATTCTGCTTTTGAACTTCATTTTAACCTCATTACAGTGTTTAAGATATTTTGGGGCATCCCTGTATTAACATAAATACATTTATTTCAAACTGTACAAGACAATGATGGAGGATGGAAAGATAGAGCTCTAGGAGAGGCCTCATCATATACAAACAATGAACTTGAATTGCAGTGTACCATTCTATTTCTGGTATGCATATTTGGAGCTGTCGTTAGGGCTACCTGCAAGAAGAAAGTAATTGACTGATGCATTGTGCATTTCCATTAGTGTATGTGCCATGTGAGTAGAAGCAAACATGAGTAGTGTTGACGTCACATTAACACATCGTCAAGGTCATTGGTTCACACGGAGTGAGACACTTTCACACATAGCTTCCATTTTCATTACAATGACTCAGTCGGTGCTAATTTAATTACACCCAGTAATGATGACAACATAACAGCATGATGTCACACTTTCTAAAATTAATAGGTTTTTATTCAGAATTCAATTCACCAGTTGGGTTTTAACATTGCATCCTCTCATCATTTTGTTGTTTTAATCAAAATGTCTGGAGATGACTTGATAAGATCATATACTTATTATGGAAACAATGGCCTTGCTGCTAGGTGCATGCAGGTACTTATTTTTTTATTTAATCAGTATGAATTTAGCACTACCATGTTTTCATTTACAATACAGGTTCTTGGAAAAGATCATCCTGATGTAGCTAAGCAACTAAATAATCTGGCTCTTCTCTGCCAAAATCAAGGAAAATATGAAGAGGTATGATGAATCATTTTTATTTTCTTTTCTTGGAACAGATTAGAAAAAGTATTTGCACTGTTTATTTCCCAAGATGCTATGTATGCCATTATGATGATTCAACATTGAAATTCCTAAGAAGGTCTAGTTTTGTAAATTTGGTGAAACTAAAGACAAGTATCCATCAAATTTAAATTAGGAAAAGGAAATTGGTGACAGGATTGTGTGCATGAAAACAAAGTTGAGCATCTCTTATCAATATCAATAAGATATTTATATGCCTTATTAATGTAAGCACTGTATAGTGCAGAACATGATCATACCATTGTACAAGAAAAGCTGTTATATTTTAAAAGAGTGTAATTTGAGTTTAATCCATTTTGAAAAGAAAATATGTAAACTAATGATATTATACAATGTAATCATCACTTTCTAATTCAGCTTTTTCTTGTCTCCATTTTGCTTCCTTTGTACCCTTCATCCCTTTCTTCATACATCAGGTTGAGTGGTACTACCAGCGAGCACTAGAAATCTATGAGAAGAAGCTTGGTCCCGATGATCCTAACGTAGCTAAGACAAAGAACAACCTTGCTGCAGCCTACCTCAAGCAGGGCAAGTACAAGGCTGCAGAGACCCTCTACAAGCAGGTCCTAACTAGGGCCCACGAGAGGGAGTTTGGTCTAAGCGCTGATGACAAGGACAACAAACCTATCTGGATGCAAGCCGAGGAGAGGGAAGAAAAGGTGAAGAAACGAAAACCCAAGCCAGCCAAATCATGAAATATCTTAACCCTATCCTCCCCTATCTGCATACCTTAACAAGCTAGCCAAATCATCACGCATATTTGATTCTTCACCTCCTCCCTTACGCTTCCGTTGTATAGCTCTATATAGCTCTGTTATCATGTCTTGTCAATGTTTGTCAGCATGAACTATGTTTTATGATTTATGGTGTTGTATTCTTATTTGTTTATTTACAAGCATGTAGTGTACAATGGTGATTGGACATACTCTGTCATACTAACTGTTTGTACATGATCATGAAGCTGTGAGTAAAAAGGGATCATTTATGGTCAGTCTTTCACAAAATTATTTATCTACTTATCTTACAAAAATTAAACATAACTTAAAAATAAAAGTTTAATAATGATTGCAATAATAGGGAAGACCTATTGGTGAGAAGTCACAGGTGTGATTAATATTTTAGAGAACAAGAAAAAAAGTGCTCGGCACTGATTTAAAGTCAGAATTTAATCAAATCAACACATTTTTCTGTCAGCCAGAGTATTTCAAAATGTGAACGCTTTGGGAAGGCAAAATGTCAAATTAATTTCTGACTAGATAATCCTAGAAGCATATTCATTGTGAACTGTAATACAATAATGAGTGGAATTCATAAAAGAAATACAATTTTGTACTATTTACACCTGAAATATCCATGTTCATATTCAATCAAGACTGAACTATTCTCCCCTCCCCCTCCCCTTTCTGCTATCTCATACTATAAGCATGAACGTTATATACCTATTTGTATTCACAAATATACTAACTGCATGATTAAACCTTGATGATTGTATATATATCCTTCATTTCATTATAATCAGTATGACAGAAATTTTCATTCAAATTTGAATATTAAAGTGAGGTTATACATTACTTAATGAAAACATACAGAATACAAGTGATTTAAAGAAGATTGGGTAAATTTGCTCCCCTTCTTTTCTCGCTGTCATGGCATCATGGTATATCAATGGAGCTGTCTTTCTTCAGGTGCAAGCCATTTTATTCTATACATCTGTAATTGATCTTTCTACATAATCTTTACAGGTCTTCACACAATACAAATCATTTATTTACATCCTATATCTTCAATAAATGATTAATATTGAACATATTACTTTGCTTCTTAACATTACAAATTCTCTTAAACTGGGCAAACATAAGGATTATGCATCATATCAAAGCCATATTATGCACATCCTATGGAACTCTTCTATATGAATGAATAAAGTGAGGTAGGAAACATATTCTGAACACTTCGTCTTATATACGGTAGTCTTATTTGATGTTCATCAAACAAAGGACTTCATGTTTAACCAACCCTTCAGCCATGAAAAATAATAAAGTTCCCCCTTGTCTTATAAAAGATTAGGGGAATAAATAAAGGGAAAAAAGAGGAGGATACACAGACAATGAAATAATATTTTTCCTGACATGGCTAAGTATATCTGCACCAACTATATCCTTCACATAATATGTAGTTGATCTACTCTCCATTGTATAGTAACTCTTCTCTTTTTCTATGACTCTATCAACTAGTCCTCATTGTTGCCAGGCCAAGTTAGGTATTACATAGACGAAGCATGGATACAATTCTCCAAGATACTAAGGCCCTCAACCGAACAAACGTTGGTGTGATCAACGGAACATCATTGTGTAGCATCAAACTATAGAATCATTCTTTGACAAATTAGGCTTTGAACCCTGGGATAACACCAGTGGTTGATTTTCTGTCTATATTTTAAGACCGATCCACGTTCACATTTCATAATGTCAGGGGATTATTGAGCTCAAATCAGATGGNGGGGGGGGTGCAAGTTAACATCATTTGGTTATTTGTGCCAACCCTTCTTAGACATGCCTGTCTTGCATGGGGATAAAAAAACAAAGTGGTATATCTTGTTGAATATGTAGAAAGATAGACTGTTGAAGAAAACGGTTCATTCTAAAGGGGAAAGGTCAAACCGTTCCTCCTCCTGGACATACATGTAATTATCAAGCTCATTTCTTCCAAACGACCTATTAGCAGTTAAGCTAATAAATTCGAGCCCCAGGATGATTTAAAATGAGAGTGCGATGGATTTAAAAGTTCCACAGAAGTCCATATACATATCACAACTTGCATTATACCAAATTCCTCCATAGGTTATACATAAAAGATATGTAATTCATAAATAAAATCCAACTAACAAGTACATAGCAGGTATAACAACATATTCCTTCGATCATCTGTCAGGCTACATGCTTCGTTTTAACAAAGGATATAGTGGATTGAAAAGAAATATTAGAAGATGAAAGACTCAGCTAAGGCATGGACCCAATAGGAGGATATTACTTTTTGATTGAATGGACCCTTTTCTTAAGTTGTAGTAATAGTCTGCTCAATGAATTCTGTTTATGGGGTGAAACATTTGAAGATAGTATTAGAACTTAGTGTCATCATTTGTGGAAGAAGATTTGCGATATAAAGTGTATCATTAGCCAATTGATGTTTATAATTATCTAACTGAATTTTTATCAGTCAGACCTTGTGAAATACTTGTTGTTGTGAATTAGAAGGATAGAATCATCACCACATTAGAATCCAAACAATCCCATGTCTAGCAGATAAGTGTGTGATTTGTAAGAGCTCAATTTATTACGTCTTTCATGTAGCAATTTGTATTCATGGATCAGTATATTATGTGTGAAGGAATATTTGCATTTTTGAACATGAAGATTTTGCTAGTAATGTTACAGTTGAAAGCAATACATATTGAGATGATTGAAACTTTGGCATACCATGTCAGAGAAGCAATTCACCCTCAAGTCATATGTACGTGTAGGTGTGTGTTTGGCAAGTATAGTTGTTGCTTAAAATTATCAAGATATAACTTGATCAAATTTCGTTTATCTTACATGCAAAAATAACAGTATGAGAATTGAGTTTGTTTTTTTGCATAAAAGAAAAATAGGATAGTAGTACTTGGATGAAGCACCTTAGGCAAAGCACTACAAGGTATTGTGGGTCAAAAGTCAAACTATTGACTTATTTGTGCAGTCAATAGTCAATAAAATTATGAAGATAATTGTTATTATATTTTTGCCTTAAAAACTGCCTTAAAATTATACGAAGTTCTCTAGTTTGTCACATAATACAGGTCTATAAAATAGACTTTTGTGCCTGTTACAAGGTATATATTTTGTAGATTTATTGTAATGAAATGTTGAATAATTAACTTAAATATTTTCTTACCCTCAAAGTGAATAATGTTTATAGATCATTTTAATATGGTGTGTGCTAGAAAAAGATAGCCATTATGATGCAATTTGATTTATTGTAAGGTTATAGAGGTTGTGTAATAACCTGATGTTATCATTATCAATGTTATAAGCAATGATATTTATTTTTAATTCAAAGAGTACTACATGATTACAAAATGCTAGTTCAGTTTTTATTTCTTTTGATTATGTGCATGATTTTATTTCTTTTCATTTTTTAAGTTGTACATATAATTGGTCTGTTGAATGCCCGTGCTAATTAACATGCATGAAAATAACTACTAACAAACAGTTAATTTTTGATGATAATGATTTTTTTTTTTTTTTTGATTTGCCCAATTTCACCAAAGAGAGAAAACATAATTCTGTACTTCATCAAATAGTCTTATGATATCTCTATCATGTCATGATTAAGTCAAGAAATTAATTCGAGTAAACTTTAAAACTAGAACAGGGAGCTAAAACTTCTTCTGATTTACCGTAAATAGAAGTAGATAAATTATTAATTTACTTTAAAATGAAAGGAATTCAAAGGGTTTTAAAGTCACCTGCTCCTTTCTACATGCATTCTTCAGTAGTTATTATCAAAGTCACATTTTATCTAAATTATTACAAATTTCAATTGTTTCCTCTTAAAGCAACTGAAAACTTATCAAATGAACTTTCAAAGTAATGTCATTGATAACTTACAGAAAAGAATATATGGTCACAAGTGTTTAAAATCCTTAAGTATATATGATGGTGCAAATGTTTTAATGTTTATTAATATCTGTTCTTCCATGTCATAGCATGTGATTATGTTTGACTTAGTGTTTTGACTTATACCTAAATATTGTTAACAACCCCCCCCCCCCCCCCAACAAAAAAGAAGTAATTATACATTAAATAATAATAATAAAATAAATAAATAAATAAACAAAGATATTCTGCAAATTTTGCTGATATCAACAATTTACATTTAAAAACATGTCATGTTTTTATTCAGCATTTACAGAAATTTGAAATTATTAGTTTTCAAGAGAATTTATTATTATATTTTTTTAAAGTAAAGAGTGTACATTTAACTCACATTAACCTTAGTAATGCATGTTAGAATACCTTTCCATGTACAAGTATGTAAAGCTATGTTCTTCTTAATTATTATTTTGTAGCATGCAAGTTTGCATGTTAGTCTTGTGCATGTGCAATAAATTCAACAGACCAATTGCAAACCAATTTTCTTGTAGTTCTCTGTGGAATTTGTTGCATGTGCATGTAGTTAGTCTGTGTGAAAATAAGTTTGAACAAAATACAAATGTCAATTTAGATACTTAATATGATATGTGCGATACAAATAATATGCAGTGGTATTTGTGTACATAATGATGCCTTACGTATTTGAATCCATTCCTTGCTTTGTGCACATATTAACAATATCATTCATGCACTTTTGCAAAAAGCCAATTCACATTTTAAATTCATGGAATTTTGGGGGAAATGACACATTTGGTAGGCTTTCCCCAGTACTGTTATACAAACTGGAGTCTGTGAATAGGTTATTGACACAAATGCCATTGTATATTTGTTTTTCAGCTTAAATGCAAATAATTGGAAAGAAATAGATCCAGCCTGCTAATGGATATAAGAAAAAGATATAAAAAGCAGCTCATATAATGTTTAACTAAATGTATTTGCATAACGTAGTAGGCTTGGCCACTATGTGTAAGTACTGTAGACTGATACATAATTGTTAACAGAGGGAGCTCTACTCTAAATGTGCAGAGATAAAATGCATTTTAGTATTTGGAGTGGCTAGTTCTCTTTGTGTTCAATTTTGGAGAATCAAGGCCAAAGAAATACCAGTCTTTTGAATAACAGAGAGTATGGAACTTAGTGGTATTGAGTGATACAAGGAAATACTAGACATTTGTGTTTTGTTCAGCTTTTTTATTTTATGAAAAGGACATTAATTTGGGAGATGAATTATTAATGACAAGGAATCATACACATCTCTCCAGAGCACCACAAACTACAAGCTTATAAACTATAGCACATTGAGAACCAATATCAGCTTTCATTTAATTGGCCAATCAGTGCTTTCTGGTGTCGGATGGTAGACACTGACTGGCTTTTGTTATGAAAGAATTATATTAATTACCTGTATAGTTTATCATTGTAATCAGTTGCCTCTGTTATTGATGAACAGACAATTAGCAAAAAAGTATGAACTAGTTGAAGCACTTATTGTATTTTTCCAATGTGTCTTGCAGAAGCCAGCATTGATTGGAAGAAAGTTAATTGCTACTAGTAGCCTTCCTCTTCAATATTTTTTATTAAAACACATGTTATAATGATTTGGCGTTGGATTGGTTGAATCAAAGTTGGTAGCAAATTTTGAATTCAAGTTCAAGCCATGACAATTGCCTTTACTTTCATGTAATTAGAATCTTAGTGTATCTTCATCCATGTGCTTTAACTCATTGATAGGTTTCGAAGTACCACATAGCAAATGCTATCTATGTTACATCACAACAAATATTGTATCAGCACTGCTACATGTGCACTTATAATCACCAACGTCGACATTACTTGAACCATTTTGCATGTTTGTTTGGGCTAGTAGAACTGCTTGGAATTTACATGCTAGAAGTTCTGTAATTTTCCCCATGTCAAATGTTTATAATGCCTGTGAAGTGATTTTCCTGCAACTACAGATTGATTCTTATTAGTAAAATTATTAATTTCAAGATGAGCAAATGATTTAAAAATATTCAAAATATATAGAATTCATTAATTCTCTGATACTTGTTCATAAATATAAAAAGCTATTACTCTCTCTTGTTCATGTTTAAACTTGGTTTATCCTGTGTTTCATATTCTTCTAGGATTTGTTAATTGCATTTACTTTACTTTCTCTTCTACTCATACATTTTCCTAGCTTCTCTCTGTATCTCACCATTCCATGTTAGAGTGTACCTTTATAATAATGTATCTTTTCATTTTCTCCCTTTATTTCCATGTCTTTAGGGTAAATTCAAGGATAATGCACCATATGGCGATTATGGTGGATGGCACAAAGCAGCTAAAGTGGATAGGTAAGGGTTATTCCTACTGGTGTACATGTACATGTATGTGTGCATAAGGGGGGGGGGTTTAGGTCAATTTAATCGTAACATTTAATTTTCCTACCTCAATTCATGATGAAGGTGAAGAGAAAGGGGACTTTAAAGGTAAAGACGAGTTATGGTCATGCGATTGCATTGTGAAAGAAATGTTGTGGAATCGATCAGAAAAGGTTGATCATCTAGCATCTAGCATCTGCAAGGTTCTGGAATCATCAAAATGATAAGAAATTTGGCCCATTCTTCGTAAAGTTACAAGCACTATACACAGAAAGATGTATATGGGACTACCCTATATCTCTCACAGACCATGAGAGAAACAAATTTACCAAATATATGAATTAGTAGGTGGTTTCCCGGCAATTTTTTTATCATCATGTATTTGTCAAAACATATACTTTCACATGATTGGTAATGAGAGCTTCCATTTCATTTTTTGAAATTGGGACGTTTCCAGTACTGGTCTTTACCTTTAAACATATCAATAACATTGCAACATGTAATAATCGAAGATGAAATGAATCTTTACCAATGGGTATTATACACTTAGGAGAGGAGAAGCTTTTTAAACTGTATTTTTGTATGTAGAATATCAAACTAGCATGTGAATACTTGTCCTCAAATCAATTCCCTGGCTATACTATGAAGTATTTATATAATATGTTACATAGAAACCTGCATTAAGTGCAAATACATTCCTGGATACTGACAGTATTTTGTTTTGTGTGCTTCTTATAGTCGGTCGCGCAGTAGTCCTACAGTAACGACTACCCTTAAGAACCTTGGGGCGCTCTACAGGAGACAAGGAAAGTATGATGCTGCAGAGATACTGGAGGAGTGTGCCATGAAGTCACGCAGAAATGTGAGTATTTAGAGTCTCAAAGTCTGGACAATTATAGTCTAATGTTAAAGTTTAGAAGCATGCTGTTATTTTTTTCTATGTAAATTTATTAGAAAGTATTATGATGTTAGGTGGTATAGATGAGCAAGGTTTATTAATTTGCAATGTCATTTTTATTTTTAGTTACCTCATGATGTAGATTGTAAGCAGTACTTCAGTCCTGCATTTAGTAGAACATTATAGGCCCTTAGTTGTACATGCATTGTGATTAGGATGATGTATACAAGCAGATTGCTTTAGTTAGCAATGTTTAATCTCATTGTTAGAGCTTGAATTATAGTCATTCCAAAATTAATGCAGTAAACTGAAAATAAGAACATGGTATTTGGTTTTCTAATCACTGATTAGTGTGGTTCTTAAGAAGAATTGAACTGTACTCATTTGTGAAGGTCATTTTAATATTCATGCTTCATTTTGCAAAATCATGTATTTGACCTTGTCTATTTTAGATATAGATGTGATTTCTGACATTGTTTGTGCCATGAATGACATTCTTATCATGAACTATTGGTATCATTTCAATTCTGAGCTCCTAGCTGAAATTCATTTCCATCCCTTTATGGGTAAAGCTTAGAGTGGATCAAAAAGCATATGTTATGTAGTAATATATGCTATGTGTAGAAGTTCAGTGTAGTATTTCTTGGGCTGTACAATACTCTGCATCCATATATTCACTCATGGACTATTCAGTTTGGTTCTGAGTGCTCACTCTTTGTGCTGTGTAGTAATGTGATGATTCTCTTCTGTAGCAGCATGGGTAGTTACATTATCATTGCAGCTAAAAGAACAATCCAATAAGTAAATTATGTGATTACAGGCATGATTAGTATGCAAAATACACTGATTAGTGAATGATGACAAACATTCATGTCAAAAGCAATTCCTCAACCAGTCACCCATGCTTCTGTTTTGAAAAAATTATCAGGATGGAAATTAAATATCACTTCTTTTCCATTGACAGGCAAAGGTAAGTTGTGTTTGCCATTGTGTCATTAGACATCATAGAACTTCACACAATTTGAAATCCATGAATGCTTTAAATTGTGATTCTGTAAATTTTTGGTGATGGATACTTTCTTAATTTGGAATAATTTGATCAATATCATTTGCTAACATTTGGTTCTTGTGCAAATCCATTCTTACTCCATCAATTACTCATGGCTTTATTTAAAACAAAATACCAAGGGGAAGCTGGCTACAATGTATGGTGAATTTTGCATGAAGCTAATCCATGTTGCACAGTGTCTTTTGTAGTATGTTGATGTTTTGAATTTGGTTTGTAAGTATTTTAGGTAAATTGAACTGCATTAAGTAAGATATACTCAAAAGTAATGATTAATTTGTTTTTAAAAAAAGATAGTATAAAGGAGTTGAGAATTTTATCTTAGTAATTAGGTGAAGGGTTACAAATAGGCGGTTTAGATAAATCAGGGTGTTAGGCAGCACTTTCACTCATTTTCTGCTGATCTTTCTCGTCATTTCTGGCACAGACTTTACCATGTAGATATATACAAGCTTTTCTGTTATCTTATACTTCTTGCAAGTGCATTCTTCCATCTCATTGCTGTATGTGTTCTGGCCCTTCCCCCCATTCCACCCTCTCCCCCGTCTACCTCTCTACCCCTCCTTCCTCTTCAGGCCTTGGACATGGTGCGTGAGACCAAAGTCCGTGAGCTTCTAGGCCAGGACCTGTCGACCGATGTACCACGGTCCGAGGCCATGGCTAAGGAGAGACATCACAGACGTAGCAGTGGTACACCCAGGCATGGCAGCACAGAGAGTGTGTCCTATGAGAAGACAGACGGTAGTGAGGAAGTGAGTATAGGCGTAGCTTGGAAAGCGGTGAGTATAGCAAATGAATAGCCACAGTGTTTGACCAAATTGTTTACATGAAAAGATCTAGCAAGCAATTACAAAGGAGGGTAGGAAATTCAGGTAGGAAATTCTAGTATCAATTTATGCTTTTTTCCCCCCTTTTCTGTTTATTTCTTTCCCAGAGTTTGATGTGATGTTTACCCATTAAACCATATCAAGTTTTTATCCCACTTTCAAATGATTGGATTTCTGTTCCTTTCTGAGTTTGATGTTTTTGCTGTAATATTTTTGTCTCCACCCTCCAAATTTGATTTGCTATTTTGGACCATGTCTATCTATGTTCTGTTCTAATTTGCCTTTGTGCGTTAAAATGAAAAATTTAAAGAAGTAGATAGGTCAAAGTTGATTCATTATTTTCCAATGAACCTGTTTTCTTGCATGATCTTTTTCATCTGTTTCTTGGTAACAGAACTCTTGCAAAAACAGAAATGTGTGTTGAATGTTTCACAGCAACTACTGTAAGACACTTTGCACATTGGAAAAGACATAGTGTATTTTCAATCAGTCATGAAGAGCAGTGTCTGTACTTACAATTAAAAATCAATTTTATGGAGCAAGTTTGATAAAAACAAAAGTTACATTCCTTTGAAAAAAAATTGACATTTGAAAGCCAAGTCATGCAATTCTATGAAAATGCAGTTTTACAACAATACAGAAGGTCACAAAGAAATAGTTAGCTACTTGATATCTTTAATAGTGTTGATGACTTTGTTGTAATTACATCTGACCAGGAGAAAACAACCTTTAAACTATATCTCTTTAAAGTATTACAGTAGGTACTTACATATATTTTTATTCAAGGCATATTTTTTCAATTGGTTCCATTGTTGATTATTACAGTTAGAAGCATTTAGAGAGAGCTCAATATATGGGTATGCTGCTTTAATATGGTTTTGTGTAGCACTGCATATTTGGTACCATGGTCAACAGCTCATTATATAAGCAATAGAATTCTCGATTGGATCATTCATTCATTTACCAACTGCAAGATTTGATATATGTCCATTTAACATGAGTCACCAATTAGATTGTCCGTAATGAAGTCTTTGTTAAAAATAACACATAAACAAATTAAATTGAATTTCATAATTCTAATAGGCCGTAATGTATTTGAGTCAAGTAAGGCTCATTACTTAACACTTCTTTACATACTTAAAAATCACCTTTATGCTTAAGAGTAATTCATGTTTCTTTTTCAACATAAATCATGAGATTTTGCAGTGTTTTACCACTTTCTACTTGCATCCCCCAAACTCCCTTAGAAGCGGAAAGCGAAGGATCGCTCCCGATCGATCCCCGAAGGCTATGTAGAGATTCCACGAAGTCCACCTCATGTCCTTGTCGAGGTTAGACATTATTTACTCCCTGGCCAAGCCAGTGAAGTCCAGTCCTTTACACCATACACTAACCATATCATATAGCTCCTTGCCATTGGATTCAAATATATATGATTTCTTAAGATCACTAACAATCGAAGGTGCTTATCACTTGTATTTATTTTATTTGAAATCAACAACATGCTATGAGTTATCTCACTTAAACAGTCATTTCATCATGCACTTTATTTATGCCATTTTCCTAGATACAATAATTTCACATCAATATTTTCTTTAAACCAAATACGTTATTATATTCCACAAATGTCACCGCATTGGTGAGGTAATTTATGCAACACAAAATTTATTGATTTAGTTTGGAATTTGACAAGCACATTGATAGCATAAAATAGAAGCTGCTCTATCATTTTTATAATACATAAAGTGATATACATGTAATTACTTTTTAAAGATGAATATTAGAGGTTTGCTGCTAGTAAATAGATATGACAGTCCCTATAATATCAATAGGTTAAAGCCTAAGTAATTTTAATGATTTACTTCTAGTTTTAGTCATGATAGTATTTGTGATTATTGGGCAGCTAGTAATGATTATTGATTGGTCGTCTCAATCCAAGTAAATGCAATATGCATGTGTGTTTGCAATCAAAACGCAAAACAATGTACTGGTACATTATCTTTTGCAGAAAGGGTTCGAAAATGCACAACTTGGAAAGGTAACAGTATTATTATTCTTCTGCTAGCCATTGACATATCACCCAAATAGCATTCATTAGATCAGAGCGCTGTTTTTTGGTTGATAAAGTACGAGTACTGTTTGAAAAGTATCTTTATAGTTTTTAGAAACTGAGACATTGATAAATGGGTGCTGTGACATTAACATTGCTTCATCTATATGGGTAAATGGCAGCAATGATAAGATAGCATGCAACTGTGTGTTATGCTAGACATAGTGTATGGTTAGGGCTACTAATGATAGAATTAATATAATATAATTGATCGGACACATATTGGTAATTACTTAGTTTTACAAGCCAAAATTCTATGGAGATAGACGTATATAAGAGGAAAACAAAATCCAAGATAGATTATTTATGTACCGTAATGTATAATAAAAATGTTCTAAAAATTTGGGTGATGGATTTTGGGATTTTTCTTAATATACAGTTATATAATACAAGAAAAGAATCGGGGAGGGTTTTCATGCTAGTCATTAAAATTTTTGATTGCCAAATTACATATTCTCACAACATATCAAGTGGTACGCAGGCAACATAACATTTAAGTTGTCATTTCATTATATAATTTTGTTTTTCTTCAACATCCCCCATCTCACAAGAACAGAAATAGACCCTAGTATAGTAGTACATATATTAATAACTATTTTCCTTACAATAGTTATATATATGGTTTATTAACATTTGAAACTAAAGCATGTTTATACCATCAGTATCGAGTTGACATATCATCACCTTCATTTGTGTGAAAAGATTAATCTGATTCAGCCATCTTCATTATATTTTCCCATTTAGATCAAATTGCATTGTGACACCCCCTTTATCGTTACATCCCCCTTCATAAAACCCGTTACTTCCTGTTGAATATATATTTTCTTTCATTAAGCCAATTTGTGGTTGTGATTCTGAAGATTTAAGCAAAGAGCTATTTAAAAACAAATGTCAGATTTTGTGCTACTTTAGGTTATTACAAATGAACAAAATATATGGAATGTAGAAGTATCAAGCTTCACCATCTCATGAAATCTTGAGAAAACAACCAGATGGAGCAACAAGAAAAAATGCCTAAGAACAAACGATTATATTGAGTGGTTTGCATGAAAACAAGAGTTTCAACTGCTGAATTACATAGCCTTATTTTTGATAGTCATTTCCATAATTTTTCATTTTAATTAAAATTTATAAAGATTGGGTTGTAAATTATGCCAGAAAACCTTAACTGCTTATCTACAAAGACTTCATCTTTAAATTGAACTGTAAGATTAAAATGATTTGTTAATTTCATGCTTTATCACTTGGTTTTTCATTTTGTTAATTTCAAAGCAAGCTTTAAATGCACTGTAAAAGATTTGAAAATGAAAAGAAGCATTTTTGTTAATGCACTATGACATTAGAAAATGCACTTGTTTAGAAAGCGTGTAAGAAACGAACATAATTTAGATGTCTTTTGATTTCTTGATCTTTATTAGACTTTATGATTCATTGCTAAGTTTTTAGTCTTTGACAAATAAGAAAAGGAGCATTTTAAAGATATTTCACCTAAAATGTTTAAGAATGTCACTCATCTACGCTGTTAACCTCTAGGGAAAATATTGAATGATTTATGAATAGATGAAGAATTGATTTAATGTTTTCTGTAGTCAGACTATCATTGAATGTACGTCTTAACAAGTTGGTTATCGTTTGATATGTGTGCTCCTAACAACAGATGTTGTATCATGTTTCACAAGCATTTTTAAATTATTGTTTTAATGGGAGATCAAGGCAATGAATGCTTGCAATTGAAGCTTACTTAGTTATGGTATAGAACACAATGAGTACAGGTAGCTACTATCCCATCCCATATTGGCTTGCTTTTGGTAGTGGTGCATGAGGATATATATATATATATATATATGTATTGGATCGGGTGTATACTCTTGGCGGAAGGAGTCAATCGCAGCGGAAGAAAAGGTTCAGGGTCATTAGTTTCTTCTGAATAATGTAGAGCCTATGACATTTGGCTTCGCTTGGCTGTATGACTAGCAGTTTATATTAGTGAATTCTTGTTTAACGGTTTGGACGATTCTGATCCAAATGAAATCCCTCTATGCTTGTGAGGCTTGATACCCTAAAAGAATGTTTGTGTATTCCTTGTACCTTGTATTCCTCCCCTCCTCCTCTATACTCTTATTTGGATGTCAAGATCCTTGACAAACATGTTTATGTTTAAGTAACTTTGCAACAGGATCATATACACTTCACTTTTCATCACTGGGTCAAACACTGTTATTTATTTGCTATATTCACTGCCTTTGTTTCCGTCTATGGGGTATAAAGAAAGATCTTAACATTTTTTCTCTCATTGTTTATGTATTTTATGTGATCCTAGTAGAAGCACTCTTTTCTCAAGTGCAGTTTTCTACACAACTGCAAGCTTTTGGATGTCATTTAAAAAACTCACTTTTGAGAATGAAGTGGTTTTGTGATCATTGCTCATGTAAAATTACTTTGCTGTCCTTTGCTGCTGTGGCTTTTGGGTAAGTGGGGAAAAGGGAATGAAAATAAAAAGATTTTTTTTGTATTATAAATCTCCAGTAATTTTGATTTTTCTTTCTGTATATTTCATTAGAACTTTACTATAAAGTATTAGATAGCTTTCACAAAAAAAAAACTTTGACAAAACTTCATACATGTGATGAAATGATTATTTGATTGAGATAACTTTAGAGAAAAAGTTTTGAAACAAAAGCTTGCAGGACTGTAAAGAAATGAGTTTGATTTGCATGACGCTATCCAATTAATGATTTATTTAGCAATGTATATGATTTCAAGTCCTTTGTGCTGCTTCCTCTATAATATATTGATTCATAGTGAGATACAATTGAGTTGTGTCAGATAAATATGGATCTCTTTATATATATTTCAAATGATTCTTATCCATGTTCGCTCAATGTATTAATTTTGTTTCACTTTGCTTCTTCGGCTCTTATTTTCATGTTTATCTGCAGAGTGCATGTTCTTGGTCACTACCTATCAGCCTTGTCATGATATCTATATAAACAAATGTATCTTGAAATGAATATATATTTATATATTTGCAGAATGTTTTTATTACATGTATTTTCTCTCCCTTTACTCCCTTTTTAGCAGGTTTCTGACCCCAATATGCAAATTTATGGCTGTGCATTTAGCCCTGCATGTGTCCTAAAATCTTCTAACTGCATGTCTGCATCTTCCAATTTGCACTCTTCCTAACACCTTTAAGCACCTTCCATATTAAAGCATCTTTGGAAATTAATGCATACTAATGATTTAGATTTAAATTGTTAAGAATTAAAAATGTACAGCTTGCATGAAAGGCATAGGCTACATTAATAGAATAAAAGAATAAATGACTATTCCATGATAATATATATACAATTGAAGTGATAATTAATTGGTGCTTTTGAGAGGGTTTAAATGAGAGAAAACTTTATTCTGATTTTGGAATGTGATTTATGCTTGTTTTTATGAAGGTATAATACACTTATACAGTGTACATGTTGTTCATTGGATGTTTGTTGTTTTTTGTTATTGTCATTTTGCTTTTCTTTGTGTGCAGTTTATTCCTTTTTTGTCAATAATGATATTTCCCCCATATCATGTGTCACTATCCTTTGATCATGCTTTCTGTAAGGAACCAAATACGATGTTTCATATGCATGAATGTTTTTATGCACACTATAAGAAACCTAGCATTTATATGAAGGAAGACGACTGATTCAAGGCCTTAAGATATACTTTAACACCAAAAATGTTTGCTTGTATGAAACTTTCACAAATTTCAAGAAGAGTCCAGATTTGTGAGAGTATGCTTCAAAATATGGGAATCAACAAACTAATTTTGCCATTTGCAAATGTTTCTTGCTGTGAAAATGGCCACCAGTAACAATTCACAAAAAGTTCATGTTGAAAGTTTCTGGTTTAATAGTAAGCATATTGTGGATTACTGTGTGTTTGGTGCTCTGTCGTCAAAGTCCATCATTGAGAATATTGCTTATGGACTGATATACATGATATGCTTGTAAATAGATCGCAGAAATTGAGAGATAATGGTGTGTTTGAGCTGGAACATTTTCACATCTGGAGTATGAAAAATCATCATAGGTTTTGCATTATTTTGATTTGAAGTTATAAGATACCATTTAAATGTAATGTTTTACATATTAAAAACACAAGTTACAAATTTAATTTTGAACAGCGATGTGTACTATGCTACTAAGATCATAAAGAAACAAACACTGAAGAAGTATTATGAAAATATATTTGTGGCAGGTTTTTATGCCTTATAGCTTCTTCAATTTGCTGAAATGCTGTGTGTGTCTGTCATGTTCTTCAAAGTTGTGAAGAAATTTTTTATAAAGTCATTTTTCTGGCCATTTCACCAAAAAGCTGAGATTTTAATAAAACATTAAAAAAGCATTTAGGATTTTTATACTTATAAGCTGAGGATGTTAACATTGAATATAACGTATCTATCATGTGAATGTTGATAAACCAGATTTTTGTGTGTTCATGCTTAAATGCCATATTGAATGTTGATAAATAAAAGAAGTTAAAAACATGCAATGCTTCACATCCCTAAAAAAACAATTGCTGTATAATAAAATAAAGACAAGGACTACATGAACATTCAAGAAAGCCCTCAAATCAGCTGCCAAAATGTGTGTAGTGATCATTGTAGAATGTATCATTCTCTGTTCATGAAAATTAAATTGGAAAAGAAAAAAATATTAATAACCATAGTTCACCTCCATTTTAAGTAATTTATTTAATTATTTACTATCTCTGATTTTATTTGTGATATGATTGAATTCATAAGTATGTGCTAGTATTAAAATGATAGACTTGTTGTAAAAATTAGTGACTAAGGTAATTTGGTTAGTCGTTGGATTGTGCTTTTAAGTACTAGTAATTTGAGAGTAATATATTTAATATGCACCCTATAGTATGTAGTAATATCTATTTGAATTGATGAAATAGTATTCTGAAAATATACCTTGTTTTTGTAAGTTTTTCCCCCTTAGGAAATTTGACACAGAGCTTAGTAAAACCCTCAAAAGCAAACATGATTTTTCGTCTTTAGTTCGTTTTAGAATCATAGTAATTAAAATAACATTATGAAAAATTGCCTAAATGTTTTTTTTTTTTTTTT
>BEXV01000784.1:71650-84023 GCA_003118195.1 Hemicentrotus pulcherrimus | reverse complement strand
GGGGGAGAGATAATCATAAATGGATATGGGATTGTAGCAGATTTAAACAAAATAATAGTGATTTTGATCAAATTTTTTCCTATAGTTTTCAAAATTTCTGATTATTGCTATTGGAGCTACCAACTAGAAGATATGCCAGTGAATTAGATTTTGTTTTCTTTCTGTGATATCGGAAAGAATAATGTTAACTACGGTAGTCATTAAAAAAACTTAAAGATATCTGCCCCTGTATGGCTTATGGATGCATATATTATATAGCATGCACATCTATGATTTTTTTTTTGACTTGACAGCTTATTTTTATTTATCATGAGATATGTTACTTATTGACAATTTATATCCTCGACCATGCCTTATATTACCTTATTTTCAAATCATGTATTTCATATACATGTACAATGTATGATATGTGAAGTTTATAATTTTTTTCTTCTTCATGAATCCAGTTATTTCTATTATTTTTACTGTACTGAAGTGCATTTGTATACCTTGTAGGATTTATATCTGTTTTTGTGATTCTGTAAGTCTTCTCCAGTGTACCTTTCTCACATTTTTATAAAAAGTATATATCAATGTATGGTGATGATATTTCCATGTCAGTTTGTTAAACATATTGTTTTCCAGAATTGTCATAATCCTTTCCAAACCAT
Source organism: Hemicentrotus pulcherrimus (assembly GCA_003118195.1). Lineage (NCBI taxonomy): Eukaryota > Metazoa > Echinodermata > Echinoidea > Camarodonta > Strongylocentrotidae > Hemicentrotus > Hemicentrotus pulcherrimus. The sequence goes on along the minus strand of BEXV01000784.1, from coordinate 83,373 downwards.
CAGAAGTTTGTGCAGTGTATTCACTAGATATTATTGAGTACTTGTAGTGAAGGGGCTCTGCAATTTTATGCGAAATCTTGAGGGAAATACGAGCAACACTAAATGATACTTGAATTCGTTTTGTTGCGAGCTAGAAGGAATTATTTCTTATTCATTTCAAGTGTCAGTCTATAGTTCTCAGCATGTGATATTTATTGTTCATCGCTCAAAATATTTTAATTCACAAATCGTCCTCTTCAGTACACACACAGGACATAAAATATGAAAGTATATCCTCATACATCTATACCATGATCATAACTCAATTGTTTTCTTTCCTTTTTCACCTACAACATCTATTCTTGTTGACCTGTTGGTTATAACACACATGGTGCAGCATGAATTTTCATATACTTCAGCCCAACTTTTTTCTGTTTTTTATTACAACAGGTTAAGAGATGATATCCAGTTTTTCATAAAACATATTCACAAAAAAGGAATACCAATTATACTGTATCATATATACCTCACACTCACACAAGACTTAACTTCAGAAAAGCCATTGTCAGTGCATCTTGGTATGAATAGATTTTTAATTAAATGTTGGTCATTAACAGACATCTCAAACACTTTTAATCATATCAACCTCAGATATAGCGTCAATGCCATCATATCAACATATTATATTTTATGACGCGTATCCCTGTTGGTCTTCATTATATAGTGTCAATGCCATCATATCAACATATTATATTTTATGACACGTATCCCTGTCAGTCTTTATTATATTTTTTCCCTTCATATTAAACCTTCCCTGTATGTTTGATCTTGTCTAATTCATAACAGTCCCTTTCACCTTATTCATTAAAATATATCCCAAATTACAAAGTTGACATCATCAGAAATGAACTTTCAGATTTACTATTTTTGAGCTGGGTAGCAATCGGTTGTATTTTCAAGTTTGAACTAAATTTGAATTAGGCATTCTGACAAAAATGTATTTGCAAGGTTATGATTCAATAAGGTATATTTTCAAAGGCATGCAATTATTTATTCCTTCAGAAATTACTTTTATATGGAGCCGGAATACCCTTCTGGAAAAAAGACAAGTGTAGAAAGTGGGAAGGATATGTTTTTTTCTTCTAAACTTCGCTACAAGGAATTTTTACACAATATTCTCTAGTCTCTACTTATATCAGTGATATTGGTTGAACTTCGATATAATTATCAAATAAACTATTATAAAGAGTAAGGTATACTTTACAATATTAAATAATATCCTGTCACAAACATGGGCAATAAGTGAACTTATGAAGTGAAAATTATTTGCCTTTCCTCATTTGATTGAATTTATCTTGTACTTTATTTCTCAAATAGTGTTTAATTGTTTCCTGTTTTTCTCTCCTCAGCATGAAAAGAGCTAGTTCTATGTCAGTGCTACCCAGCAGGGGTAATGATGAGGTGAGTAATGGTATCCGGTCTTGTATCAAGAATGATGAAAGTTACCAGTTTTAGGAAGATTTGTGAATTACATAGTAAAGCTCAAGCTTGATGAAATTTGAATATATTTTCCAGGAGTCATAATTGATAACACATCATGAAGTGATATCAGACTTTCTTCTTCAAAATTTCTAGAGAGTTATTAAAAAATTACATCAAAATATTTTGTGAACAGAGGAAGGAGGGGGAGTTCCAACACGAGATGTGAAAACAGTTTTTAAGAAAATGAGAACAAGAACATGAAATCTTTTTTTATATTTGTCTCAATTTTTGATTCTTTTCTTTTCCCTTTTTTTTTCTTCTTGATTTTGCTGTTGCAGTCAACCCCAGCCCCCATTCAACTCAGTCAGCGTGGTCGCGTCGGAAGCCACGACAACCTTTCTTCACGTCGGCAATCTGGAAACTTCTGAGACGATCCCTTCATCAGTACCTCCATCCATTGCACAAACTTTTAGCGAGTTGAGATGATCCCTGCCTGATAAAAAGGCAGCAGAATTAGTCCAGCATAGCTCTTTTTTTCAATGGCACAGTTGAATGATTCGTGCTGTTTCAGTTTTGTCCCTAAAAATCAGTTTGTAGCAACAGAAGTGCCATAATACCCTGGATTTGGATTTCCAGTCTGCAAGTGGAGCTGATAAACAATGTGATGAACGCTTGTTTCATCTTGGCATGCAGAACTTACCACAGAATTTGTCAAAATCATATAGATTAGCTTTTAAAGAAGATGGCAAAATGAGGTCTATCACACATTGCATCTCAATTGCCTTTAAGAAATCCACAATAAGATCAGTTATTGACTTTAGTAAAAAAACAGATGTAGATAGCTGACATATCCATGATGTACTAAGAGAATGGAGGCTTCAAAGGTTTTGTGTTTCTTTTGCAAATGAGAATTACAGTTTGGAATAGCACTTGAATTCATATGAACCATTTGATAAAAATATGTAAATTATAATCTCATTTGATTTCATTGTTGTTCAGTGAATGCAGTGTCTGTCATTTCATCAGAATTTTCTCTGCATTTTTTTGATTGATTTTGATCACAATTGCCACTTTCAAAGCACATATAAATAAAAGAGTTTGAATTAAATAAACAATGCATTCATTGTTAACTGACTTTCTGTCTCACATCATTGCAAAATGAATATAACTTTCTCACTTGCAAAAGAAAGACAAAATAGTAATTTCTTTCTTGTGAAAGAGTATGAGTAAGCATGCCACACCCTGGCATGGTGTGCAGTGACTAGTGCACTTACTGACTGAATGTTGTTATGACTCCTTGGCAACCCATACCAAAGTGGCACATATGTAGAAAGTGACCATTATTTAATTGAATGTAGCTATATATAGAACATGTACAAATTTGAAGAAATAAGACAAGAAAATTAGACGAACTTGGAATTATCTGATTTATTGTATATTGTAATTGATAGATACTTTGCAAGATGAGAGTTTAATAACTGGAATGATTTATTGTAGCTTGTCGAGAAGGCTTGCTTCAAAAGTAGACATACCGGTAGATGTACAAGATTAGGTGTGATTTTAGTAAAGATAGAGAAAGCCTCACAAGTTAAGCTATACAATTTATACTCTCTTTCTCAACCAGTGATTTAAAGTGTACAGAATGTATCAAATGAAAATGACTGATGAGAAATCAGCTGATTTATGTGTTACTAGTTGAAGCAATCTCTAAAAGAGTACCAGTATGCTGTCTGTGGCTTTTGTGACAATAACCTTTGTCTTGAATTGTTTTAAGGGATGGGCGTACACCTTTTTGGTAGCATTTAATGTTTTAAAGAAGAGTTATTTTGAAATGTAAACTTGTCTGTATAAACTGATATTGCATAGATTTATATAGAAAGGGGCCAGATATAATATCAAAATCATACTTGGGAGTATCAAATGAAAAATTACATGGATGTTCTCTTGGAGCTATTGCAGCGCACAATTTATCAGAAAGCTAAATAAGTTACAAAACAAGTAATATGTATTCAACTGTGAATCTGTCATACAAACATAATTTCTTGAAAAAAAATGTTTCCTGATCATAATGCTTTGATAGAAGTCAATAACATGTTTGTATGTGGTAATGATTTGTGTGTCACCACTGCTTATGATGTTAGGTGCATTCCTTTGTGTTGTGTTTTGTGTGGACATATTCATAATTTGTACTTTGGGTTTTGAACATAATCTACCACTTAAGCACAAAAAAAGTTTTTAAAAAGTGCAAAATATTGAGAATTTATCACACAAACTTCTTCCTAGAGATTCTACACTTCACATTCTGTATCATTTGTCATTTAATAGCATGGAAATCTCTTTCTCTTTTATGTTTGATTTAGAACCTTGGCTCTCCCCAGAGCTCTGTCATTAATAATCTAATGAAGGAAACATAATTCAAAAGGAAATGCAGATGCAGTGTAATTTGCACAATGTAGTGATATACACAATTGATATGATGCAAGCATGTACGTTACTTCTCACGCTTTAAGTCATTATCCTGTTTGAGGCAAACACATTGTGTACCAATTTTCTTGTGTGAATCTAATTTCTGTAGCATAGCTGAAATCATAGGTGTATTAGTAACTTTTGAATTGAATGTCATTTAGATATTCACATCAAGATTTATTCTCATTCAAGATTTATTCTCATCAAGATTTATTCTCAGTTATTCATATCTTCTCTTGCACTTGTAGTAAATAAGCATATCTAATTCTGTTAAAATGAAAACTGGGTAATTGGATTTCTAAATTTTGTCCATATAGTATTGATTGTGAAACATGGAGACATGGAGCTTTGCTGCACCGTAGATCTTTGATATAAATATTTACAAGTTCTTTGATGTAATCCAGCCCCATCTATCCAGTATTATTGTTTCTTAATAGATAGTTTACATTTTGGTTGTATTGCTCCCAACTAACAAATAACTGAGAAAATATAAACCTTTTGAATTGAAAATAATATATATCTGAAAATTGCGCTCACAAATTTTTCTCAGAAACAGTATTTATGAGAAGCTCAAACACCATATGAGGAGCTCAAACACCATATTGTAGTTGGTTGCAGGTTTCATAGATATCATGCTCTTTGTACTTATAATCATTCAACTTTCCACGGAATAATCTGTTTTAAATTATATGAATATCACTAAATGATTAAAGTAAACTGCAGTTTACCATTTTATACAGCATGCTCTGATGAATATTAGTGTTAATGCATGTAGCTTTGATACTGTGTGTATATGTATTCTCTGTAGAAACTGAATCTACTTTTCTTCAAATTTCGCACTGAATGACTTCAGTTATCATATTAAATATTATGTGACTGTATTACCTCACATTGGGTATAAAAACTGTTTTAAAAACTGTTTTTGCTAATGGAAAGGCATTATTTTCGCATGTTTAGTAACATTGTCTCAAATTGTCACTTATGGTGATGAGCCTCGGTTAAGCCCTGGTCACACTATGGCTATTATTTATTCCAACAAACCCCAACAATCTGACATATTGTTTTTTACAGCTTCCTCTCCTTGTCAAAGAAATTTAATCAAGAACAAATTGGCAGGCATTCCTCCATTTGTCCAGTGAATATTGTTAGGTTTCTCACAAATCATATCATTTCATGGAGGCAATCCAACAATTCCAAAATGTTCTAAATTGCTATTATGCTGAAGTGAAGCAAATGTAATATTAAGAAAATGAATGTACCGGGTGGTTGTGATTTGTTAAAAGATAATGACCATTGTGTGACCTGGGTCAGAGAGGATATCTTACCATTACTCTGTGACGTGTGACATCATTTACATCATTGACTGCCCATTTGTATTTTGTAAGGCTTCAAAATATTGTGTTGCTCTAGTGTTATACTCTTATTTTTGTGCCTTGAAAATCTTTATGGTGTGCAGAGAACCTATTTATAAGGTAATGTAAAGAAAGAACTATCAAGATAGATGTGACAATTCAAATAAATATGCTTGATATCGATTATGCTTTCGATGTAGAGTGAAGTTCCAACTTGCCTGGAATAAAAAGGTTACTTATTTAGTCATTAGTAAACAAAATTTGTAAATACATTATATATGTAGCTATGTCTGTGCCATTTGTAAAGATTAATTCATCTGTTATCACTAAGACAAAAGCTTATCAATTAATCATATCACAGACATATTAGGAATATTATTGAAAAAAATAAGAAGTCATAATGACATTGGTTTACACTTATTTGGGTTTATTTCGAATAACAATGAAATGTCATTTGTGAAATTCATCATTGTGATGTAATCCCAGAGTAAATGGAACATTCTATTTATTGAGGATTTTTGAAAATTAATTTGCTATTCATGCAGTATGAATCAATGCAAATTACTATTTGCAGAGTTTGAAACATTCATATAAGGAAAATTTAAAACACTTTAACCTGCTATTTTATTCACTATTTTCTGTGGTGAATTTAATAGAAAGTGTACTTCCAAGAGGCAAGTAAGCAGTGTTGATATTCACTTTTTGTGGAAAACAAATTTCACATCAAAATTTAACCAGTGTTAGCAATAGTAGTGTACAGGTCTGTCTTCTTCATCTGTGCATGACGTGGTTTACACTCAATTAGAAACACCATGAACATTCAAATTTTTCTCACAAAATAATTTCATGTAGTTTAGAGAGTTAGGCACATTAGCAGTAGATCTGTGTCTTTGTGAACTCCTGGTATCGTCAATAACTCTGCTACAATTTTAGACTTTATCTTTTAACATTTTTCTAACTGGTTAACCAAAACACAAACAACTTCATTCCTTTGTAAACCTATAGAATGTGACTGTGCAGTAACAAAGTGTAACTAATAATTATGTACAGCAGGCATATCTTTGAACATATTGACAGATATTTCCTTTCAGAAGTTCTAAGAGTACTTGTATAAAGTAAATGAAGGATCTCATCATAGTTGATATGTGTGTAATAAACGTGTGATGCTTGCAAGATACATTGATGACACAAAATGTATGGAAAAAATAAGTTCAATGTGCAAATAAAGAGATGAATGTAAATGCTGATCATTGAGTCATTGAGTATGTTCTAAGTTTTCATGTTCTGTTGAATTGGTCAAAATATGGCTCACTTTTTGTTCCATCTTTGTGATTTGTATTGGCTGGTAAAAGAGAACAACTTAATTGTCATAAAATTAGATCTGGGTGGAGACAACTAAACTAACAACTTAACTAGTTTTGCATAATAAAAAATCACAACTACAAAGACTTTGTAATAAAATTACACACTGATAAAGATGATAGTACTTATCAAAACAATTTGTTTATTGCTATTTCAGAAATTGTCCACCCCAAAATAAGCTTTCAGATACAAATGGAAATGATAATGTCATTTGAAACTGGCAAGGTTATATAATCCATGAGTGCATCTATTTGCAGATGTGTTTCACCGAGCTGAAAACTGCAATGGTCAACAAGATATATCTCTTTACCTTTTGCAAAATGTGAGCTATGAAAGCCATTCATAAAGTACTAAAGTAATGCAAATTTTGGTAACAAATTTAATTTGCTAAAATGGAAATACAAACATTCTTTGTGTTCATGTTGGTTAATGTTAAGGAATGGAATAAACGATATTTCTGGAACTTGTCCCAGATTTGTATTGTACAGGAACAAACAATAACGAAATCAATTTTTATTCATTGACTATTCCACATTATTATACCAGGGAGTTAATAGGATTATACCATTCCAACTCCCTGATTATACTAACCAAAAGAAGCAAGTGAAGTACATGTTTATACAATTTTCTGTATTTGATGATAAACACTCATAAGTTCAGATTTAAAAAACTAAATCACTAAAATGGTTGACAATGGAAAAAAAAATGTCTGTGTCTGTGGGTGTGTGTGTGTGTGTGTGGTATGTTTTGTTTTCTTTATTTTTAAGGGGGGGTACAGTATTTTGGGAAGGGGAAAACTGCTTGTGTGCAGGTAATGCAACTCGAAGCTAATTCAAAATCATTCATGGGATAATTTTTTTTTTGTTGTTGATTTATTTAAAAACATGAAAGACGAAAATAAACATTTTGTATGTGGCACATTTATGTAAGTTTTTACAGCAAGGAAACAATTAAAACTAAAATAATAACAAGGCCTAGTAATTTTTATCAGCCAAGTTTTGGGCTGCTCATGATCCAGCTTGAAAATGAAGTCAAAATATTCATCGATCAGAGACCAAACTATTCATGGTGACTCATTACAATTGGGCTCTGTTTAATACCTGCTACTAGCTACTAGCTTATGCCTCGTTTTTATGACTAATATGCACACAATATGAAATACAGAGAGAGACGACCAACGTACGCCCACTCATGCTTTTTTCTAAACTGAGACCATTGCTGCAATATGCCTTTTCTCAACAAAGTAATTAAATAAATGTGACCTTTAAAGACTAAACATAGGGTTGACCGAGGCTGTAATGACTCAGTTTAATAACTTTCTCACGCCTGAGTCACAATCTAAATCCTGCATTAGTCAGTATCTGTTCAGGTTTGTGGCACTGAAGATGTGTCATCGAGCCCGGTTCTCATTTTTAGTTTATCAGGCCATGCTAATGGTGGTGTTCATTTTACTTTCGGTGGATTTTGGAGGAAAACAGTTTTATAACGCTGTCTTTTTTTTTTGCGAACTCATGAAACCTAATATCCACCTGTCTTCCACCAAATCTGCGCTTGATAGTTGAACTGTGTTTTTATTACATTCGTATACGTTGTGTGTCGCCTCCACTGACCGTCACTAAGTGGCGCCAATACTGCAAAAGCATCCATTTTTATTGGCAGACTTGCATAGAGTTTTTTTTTTTTTAAGGGATGCGTTATACCATGCAGATGGGGAGGAATTATCGTCATAGGACACTCATCTCGTAATATTTTGTCTTCGAACGTACCATTTTGTATTCATAATACCTTTTGCACGACCATGTGTATGGCCTGCACAATAAACGGGGAAAGTAAACACGTGTTATCAACGTCGTCATAATAACACACGCCAGAAATATCGAGCTCCATCGACGTACAGTACACATCGAGCGATCTATTAAGTGCGCATGCGCAAGGCAGATAATATCAACTTTTCGCAATGGCGGGCATCCGTGATGAAACGAGGAAGCTCTTCCCCGTCGACAATGTTAGGGCTATCTTAAAGATATTTCGCTCTGAATTGGAAGGAGATCATGAACCGAATTTGACGGTTCTTTCGGTTGTTGTAGGAATGGTGGAGAACATTTTAACGAGCAATCGTGCTTCGTCCCAGGGTCAAGCTGCTGATGAGAACCGCATGTGCATTGAACCCATCTTTCCAGTCATTGAGCTACCGAACGTGGAGGCGTTGTGCGCGAAATTCGAGGCTCAAGTGAAAGGGTCTGTCGACTTGAGCGACTACAAGTCAGAATTTGCGACCAGAGAAATGGTCAAAAAGGTGTCTGATATTATCTGGAGTTCACTCTCACGAGCGTACTACAAAGACAAGGCTCACTTGCAATCTCTTTTCAGTTATCTGACTGGTAAGAAAAGACACAAATTATTATGAGGTAGTTTTTCATTTTTGAGAAAATGTGAGCTGAGTTGCACGTGATTGACCGAGGTGGGCGGGGCCAGAGGTAGAGTCCACATGCGTACCATAAGTTCATAACATAACAACTTTGGCTCAACTGAAACATGACTAAATCAAAGTTAGATTCACAATCAACTTTTCAAATTTCACTTATGTCCTGAGATATATATGAAGTCTCAATAAGATGTTAAAATGAGATGTGTTTCTGAATTCAAAAGAAAGTAGAAAAACAAATGACAGAATCTAAGAATGCTGGCAATTCTTTTTTTAATGAATTGGACCAATAAATACTAGACAAGACCTAGGGTCTAGAGTCTAGATCTAGTAAGGAAGTTATGAATGTTTAAAATAAGAGACCACTAAGTCTATGCAAATCTCAAATTGGCAGTGTGGTCAGTGGATTGTGATGTAGGACGTGGATAACTCGCCTATTTGCCGTGTACAAAAATATCACTAATTTCTGTTCCTTCTCTCTTCGGGCACTACTCAAAATATATTATAGATAGCATATTATGATGGGTCCTTTAAAAAGAAAAGACTCTCCTGAGCCATGAATCTTTGAACATTTATATTTACCGTAAGTCATTTTATATGTTGGAACAGATGGGAAAGTAGTCTGGCACTATCACATTGACATTACTGCTTCACACAATTACAACTTTCAACATTTTTTTAACTTTCTTTTATTTAGTCATATTTAATTGAAACTTCATCACTTTCTCTAATTTTTCTGCTTTCTTTTAGTTGTCTATTTAGGTTGGGTTAATCTCAACCGTAGTCTGTACCTGAGTAATCATGCAGGCGTTAACTTTAGTTTCATGCCTTCATCAACACCACCATTAGTACCTGCATTCAATTTATTAAGGAATTTTCTATTGGTTTTGGATTTGGTCTTGGGACTCATGGTTTTCGATGATTTCTGAATTTATACAGTGTAAGAAGATTCCATAATTAAACTTAAATATTTAGCTTCAGACTGCAAGGGTATCAAGACAAATAGATTTTTTTTTAGTTTTTTAATTCACAGTCATGCTGATTTATTATGGAGTAAATAAATCTAGACTAGATCTAGTAGTATTGGTCATCAATTACGATTTATAGTAATCACCAAAATATTAGCAAAGTTTTTGTTGATGCGTTGCATCCATCTATATTCAACGAGTACATCAATCCACATTGGAAGTTTTATTTTTAACATTAAAAGATATGGGTCTATACATGTCTTCAAGGCAACAAAATGCTGTTCCTTTANGGGGGGGGGGGGGGTATGAATTCAATAATGCATTGCAAACCGTGCCTGTAAAAACTAAGGCTTGAGTTTATGGGAAATTTAGTTTTTTAAAAACAGAATGAAAAAGCAATCCATTCCCGTTGTCATATTGTGCAAATTATGAATTACTGAACTGCCTTAAAGCCCACTGCACTGCTTATACTTACTTGTGCCCTCTATAGCAAACGTGCCTTATCAGTGACCATTGGTCCCCCATGATTCCCTTTTACTTATACATGTAGTTAATTAAGAGCTGTTTTGATGAGATAACCACCTATCAGTGTCCATGCAGGGAGGTCTAATCCCTCCTGGCCAAACTAGTGCAGATAGGCATTAAGGCCTCTCATGCACATGAAGTTAATTGTAATTATTTCATATTAAGTAAGATTGTTTTATATTAAGTCTGGACATTGTTATTGTAGTCATTTGGTACTTATAAGGTACTTATGCAAAGAGTTTCTTGCTTTCTTTGCTTTCTCTTCTACTTAAAAATTCTCTTTTGAGTTATATCTACCCACTTTCTTTAAATTCCTTTGCCCTGCTAGGAAATCAACTGGACTGTTTTGGTGTTGCGTTAGCTGTGGTTGCAGCCTGTCAGATCCTGAACTTCAAGGATGTACACCTAGCCCTGTCTGAAGACCATGCCTGGGTGGTGTTTGGAGAGAATGGAGAAGGGACTGCTGAGGTCACCTGGCATGGAAAAGGGAATGAGGACAAGAGAGGGCAGCCTGTCAGTATGGGTAAGACAAGATACAAGCTTTGATAAGATGACAGCAAGTCAGCACAAATCACTTAACCCTTACTGTACTGGGCTATTTTGCATGTTTGTAGATATTTACGTAAGGAACAAGATGGTATAAATAGTAGTGCTGTAGCCGAACCGCCGAACGGAGCGGAAGTTCGCCGAACATGGCACTTCCGAACTGAACCGAAAGCAAAGGCAAAGGAGTGGGCAGAAGTCCTCCGCGCTGATCGAGCCCGGCCGGCCGGCCCGCCCAGTGCCGACCGCCATGGCTATAACGATGATTGCTATTATATTACTGAACCCAGAACCGAACCAAGTTCAGGTGAAAAATAGCTGAACTCTGCCAACCAAACACGAACATAGCGTCTGACTTGCAGCACGAATAAATAGTTTTTTCTTAAGATGCACATTTTTGTAGTTATAGCCTAATAAATTATGCAAAATGCTAATTGTATGCATTTTAAGGCTGTGCACAAGAGTGTAATGAGGTACCCGAATACACTCCCAAGGCTCACAAGCGAATACTCAAATATTCGGAAGCCATGTTTTTATGCCTCCGCCACCGAAGGTGGTGCCGGAGGCATCATGTTTTCGGGTTGTCCGTCCGTACGTCCGTCCGTACGTCCGTACGTCCGT
>BEXV01000784.1:25090-37231 GCA_003118195.1 Hemicentrotus pulcherrimus | reverse complement strand
TTTACATAAGAAAACTGAGAAATAAGATTTGTAATGATAAAATTAATTAAATAGTAACGCAATTTATTAGGAGTCTCTGGATGGTTTTCAACTTCGTGTTTCTACTTTTTTAAAAGTTTAATCTGGTCAGCCCGGTTTCGCAAAGGTGTCAATAGGCCCCTTTTAAACATCATAATGAAAAGACAGTTATGGCTTTTCAGAAGTATCACAAGAAGAAAAGGTACATAAATTAGGATATTGACTGGAGAACAAAATGAGTGAAAGAGAAGCAAATCAGTAGTAGGTCCATGAGCAATGCAAGGGGCAGGTACGTAGCTGTTTATTTATTTTTTCTCCCGTATTGTTGCATCGAACACACCATACTATACTAAGTGGCCGGCCAGCCAAGTAAGTAGTGGTCGTAAGGAAGAAAGTCTAAATATCGCCAAAATTCCTTTTAGCTGTTAAATTTCGTCGTATTTTGAAAGGTAAGGACCGAATTCTTGTTATATTGCACATTATTTTTCAAAAGAGTACATGATGAATCGACAAATTTGAGCTCAGTAGACCATATATTAAAACATCGTCCGCTACTCTGCATACTTTCAGTCCCATCTGCTTACTTTTAAGTTGGAAACGTAGGGAATCCACGACCAAATCAGCTGCGCTCCACCACACACACACACACACATAGCTGCATTACTATCCTGGCTGTGTACTAGACCTATGTCCCTTTTGCAGCCAACCTCAAATGCTGTAGAACTTTGCAGGACTTACGAACATGTCATGTATGTCCTATCTTAGTATCATATCTGTGCAATTTAAACGTTAGATTTCTAGTGTCCTCATATTCAAATTATGCAAGGAAACCCGTACCCGTTTACTTGCTAGACTTCACTGTCAGACACTGTTGATAATTGAGCGACTGACTGGCTTTTTTTCTTCTTTGGTAATAACATACACGAAGAGAGTTGTAAAGGGTACATGAGCATTTGTCTACATCAATAAATCACTTCTTGTGATGGCTAAGATTAAACTGATTTAATCTTTGCGCAGGTTAAAACATATGACTATTCGGTACAATTGTCTGAAAATCAAGACTATTAATTTTTGGCTCTATAGCCCTAATGTCGATTTGACAACTAATAGTCGTTATTTTCCCACATTTTCAAGGGAAATTCTAAATTAGTATTATCTTTCAAATGCAGTTGGAATTTAACTTTTTCATTTTTTGGCCTACAAATGGGACATAGTACCTTTAAAAGCTCTGCTATTGATTCTCAATATTTCAANGAACAGGTTTCCTTGCATAATTTGAATATGAGGACACTGCTAACTTTTAAATTTCACAGATATGACATACATGACATATTCATAATTCCTGCAAAGTTGTACTTCTACAGCATTTGAGGTTGGCTGCAAAAGGGACATAGTACCTTTAACATGATAGTCATATATTAGTCTTACTTTTGATAAAGACTTTGCATAATCAAACAATATCCAGTATATCTCTTTATCACTGTTTATTTAAGCTACCGGTATATGTTTTTTGCTGAATCTGTAAAAGGTTTGTAGGCAGACATATTTTGAGGGTTCAACAGAATAGCCCTGGCTTTGTATGATAATGTAAAATGCTCATCTCTTTTTAAAACATGCTTGTAATATCATGGTGAAAGACCTGTTTTATGTTGTGAATAACATGCGTATCAAATGCAGTCTTCATTCTATGTAGTATTACTTCAGCTACTAGAACTTTCTTCTTCCTTGTCATCGACTTTATATGTAGATGTTCTAGCTTGATGTATAATGAAAGTGTAGATTTACATTTTGTATGTCATATTATTTCATCCAATTATACTGAAGAATAAGTGAACAGTGTGAAATGACATAGTAATGTATATAAATGCAATTGAACTTCTTCAAATTTTGAAAATATAATATGACGTAGAGGTGTATTCAATAGATGTTGGGTTAGGATTCAAGCATTCAAATTCTAAGGTTAAAAAAGAACACCAAAGTATACTGATATCTATTGCTCAATTTTTTTAATGTAAATTCAAATTTTGCTATGGTATGCTCAAGATATAAGACAAAATATAAATTTGAAAGGCTGAAGCTAACAACTACAACCTTGCCAGGTAATGAGTTATATAGTTTAGGAAGGATATTCCCAGACTTGGTTTATTTCACAAGAAATGTTTATTGAATGAATTTTAGCTGTTATTACCAAGATCAATGAACTATAATTAATTTCAGTTTCTATTTCCGGCTGATAATTATACAATTTAAGGAAGGGATTCATACGCAGTGTCATTTGACAATGTTATGCACAAGCATAAGGAATCTGTAACATTTACCATTTATTATACAGGTACCCTTTTATTATCTGTTGTAATGAAAAATAAATGACAAACCCATTTCCAATGGAAAAACAGTGTTAAAACTTTTCACATATTTGGATAATCAGGCTATTTTCATAAAGCTGGTAATATTTGCTAATGAAATAAATCACATCTGTAATGCCTTTTAAAACCTAAATCAAGGGATTTTTTAATGTGTATATATAAATACATGTAATGCTATGATATTGTTCATCTGAAATAGAATTCTTATAGACTAACGTTTCATTGTAGCAGTTTGTTTTTTGTATTGCTATTTATTTTGAGCACACCTTGAGTTTGATAATTCCTTGCAGCTTTGTTGTAGATGAAAACATAGTTGAAGCTATTTGCATTGTTGAATAAGACTTTGATTATTATTTGCAACATGAAGATATAAACAGGACACATTATGTTCAACATGTTTCATGTGTAACCACATTGGTTTCTGTGAAGAAAAAAAAACCCAAATTGAAATTACTTAAACCGGTTAATGTCTATATACAATATATATCACAGTGGATTCAAAATTCTATTTACATTTATGCTAAAAGCAATATTTGAAGTACAATCATAAGTTTGGAACATGTAATGTCTTAATTTATTTATTTGGTCTTTTGCTTCAGGAACACTATTCCTTTTAAAAAAATTGTTTAAAGTTACTTTATAAATACTAAATTTGAGTCTTTAAAATAGTCCAATGATTGTACATGTAATGCTAGACATATTAGACAAGATTTATTTTATTAAGAACTTTGACCAAATCATTTGTTATCAAGGACAGTGTTTCGCATAGACAACAATGGCACAAACCTGCAACTATGATTTTCCAGCGTATTATTTTGTCACGGTATCTGTAGATTGCATCTTCATCTCCTGAATTGTTTTGTTCCGTTTTCAATTTGTGTGCTCGATTGTATCGCTATTGCAATGAAAGATAATAAATATCTTGCTTGACAATTTCAAAACGTGTGCTTGTCATTAATTTGTGTGTACGGCTGTACACTAATGTTGAAATACTATGAAACCAGTAACTTTCATGTACTTGGCGTGTTGTCACAATTTAAAGATCTTAATTCCAAAAGGACCTAAATCCACTTATGATGAAAACTGAGTTATTGATATCAGAACATTGTTCAATAAGTACTGATACCCGTCTTTCAAGAAAATTATTTACCTAAATTTTGGCAGCAACTATGAAAACATGCACCTTCTAATATCACTTTTCCATACAAACGTGTACGAAATCTGGTAAACATTTTCTTTTTTCTCTGAAGTTACAAAAATGGATTTAGCTCCCTTGGAATTAAACTCTTAAAGTGTTAATTTATAATTTTCCTTCCAATTTGATTGTCACAATGGTTCACGTTGCAAACATTTCTGGTTTTACAGCAATTATATTTCAATCCGTGACTGATCAACACAGAGCCATCACAGTAAACTTATGACAGAAGTTTGTGATAGTTATGTTGCCACAGGTTATCTTCTTTAAGAATTTGTTGTATATATTCTTTTAGCGTACTTCTTAGTTCTATGAACAAGTTTGGTGGAGAAGATATCACATTATTATTTTGTTATTTAATTTCTTTTCAAACTGAAATTCATGATGAAAGAAAAAAGGTTTGTATTAGAAATCCATTTGTATTGATGGCTTACACACAAAAGCTAACTCACAAGGTTAGATGGTTTACATTTATGGCTCCCACAAGCTGCAACTGGATTTATGATATGACAGATAAGTCAAGATAGATTAATTCATGTACATAAGTATTTATTGTGATCACTTTCATGATATTACACAATGACATTAAAATATTTCTCTACTTCACACAAAATTCACAAAAATAGAGGCACTTTAACAGAAACTTATGATGTGAAGCAAATAAAGTCTACAAATCAAAAGTACATATGTATTAACACCTTTGACCTTTCTGATTGGTACTCTTCTTTTTGTTCCAAATCAACATAAAAAACATTGTTCTCCATGCAAGTTTTTTCAAAATTGTTTCAAAACTATAAAAAAAAAAATTAACCTGTGTTGTTCTTTATACTACTTTTGCATAAGATTATACAACTTGCAAAATGACTATTATAAGGCTTGTTGATGTCAAAAGACATGTCTGATATAACTACTAACAATAGTCTAATTATATATCTAAAATGCAGTTCACATAAACTAGCTTTTCTTATGAAATCTGATTCTAATTTATATCCGATATTGAAATGTAGTACAGTTGTACATGTAATTCAAAATCTACATGATTATTTCAGTACATAAGTCAACTTCCTAACAAAGACACTCCTCAAATATATTTTTGTCACTAAAATACCAACTTGATGATATTCATTGATTCATAATTCATTCTATAGGAGCAATATACAATTCATAATTACCATCAAATAAAAGAATCAAGGGTACAGAAAAAGTGCCCTATACATGATACACTATAAAAAGCCATGGTGATTTAAAAAAAAAAAATGTTTGCTCAATCAAATATTTTTGTTATATCATTTGCATAAAAAATAAATTATGTGCATAATCTCAACTTGTTCACTATGGCGTTCACTTAGAATTTCTGATGCATAACATAACCATGACTGATGTTTGTTTGTTTTTATAGCTGTATGGAACAAAACAAATTTTTCAATAATTTAAACATGATTTGATAGCATTAATGTGCATTGCATATATATCAGATCTGCGTACAAAGTCAGGAAAACATTAGAATACATTGATGAAGGAGGAATTGGTTACCATTACTGCAATCTCCACTTACCCACAAGGAAAAAATGCAGCAATATTCAATAACACCCACTTGATTAAATTCCCATGTTAATATAGATGAATAAATACAGATGTAAATTACAGCGACTGTTTTCTTTATGACATGTGACTACTCATCGAATACAAGTACCAGGTAGTTGTTGCCATCAGAAGCATTCAAAAATAGTCTTGTATTCAAGGCAACTCTTGATCAAAATGTTGATCTTTCTAGGGTCACTGAGCACTCTCAACTCTCCCAACGAAACTTCAACAGGATGTGCTGCACTATGAATAGCCCACTGCATTCTTGTATTCTATGAAACGATCTTCCGACATTACCCCAAAATCCACCATAATCCCGATCTACTTCCATAACCATTTGGGAATTTATTCATTTGAATGGAACTTAATCAATTCTCTCATTCCATTTTGGATCTTAATTTTTAATCAAAATAAATTTCAATCATCGTCAGAGTCCACTCCACCAAGTTCTTCTGATTTCTTCATGAAATTTTCATTAAACGGATGTCTGTAGTCAGGGAAGTCAATCCCATCTCCATATCTCTGTCTTCTCTGTTCCTTCTTGATGATAAGCTCCTTGGTATTTGGTACATTACTCCATGCTTTGAGGGGTATATAGGTGATGTCCTCCTGGTGTTCTATACCCCCGGCCATGGCCGAGGCGGCTCTCAGTACGGAGCCTTTACGCTCACGTGGTGTTGTGATTGGAGAGTCGGTCTGAAGAAAGAAAAGACAAAAGTAAAATGAAATTTGAGTCTAAAGAGAGAATGTATACTTGTTAAAATCATATTTGATGTCCTTTAAATTCAATATTATTGGTAACCAATTCTGAGACACAGTGCTCCTGAGAAAACTGCTTTCACGTTCAGGTTTATATCCTACACTAATTCAATTCTTAACTTCAATCCTGGACCAAACTGTAACTTTACTCTAACTCTAAATTTAACCCAAACTGTTACCCTAGTCCTGTATTTTTAAAAGAAGACAAAATCATTTTCCATTTTAAATTGCTTCATTATTTAGGAAAGTGGTCTTAAAAAAAAACTCATGTTTAATCGAGGTAGATTTGACTATACTTACTGTACACGTTGACCTCCACTGATTTAATAAGCTAATAACAAAAATCAGATGTACACTGGAAGACTTCTAAAGAACATTTCATCTAGTAGTTAGAAATAGACTTTTAAACTGATATGACTACATGTATACACAGGTTCTCACCCCTGGTGGTTGTGATATGAGACCACCCTGAGGGATAGGGGGTACAGACTGTGCCCTCTTGATTCCATCGCTCTTCTTGCCAGCGCTCTTCTTGCCCTTCTTCTTCCCTTCCTTTGGAGTTGGGATTGTTTCAAACTTGTCCGAGACGATTTGAAGAACCCTCGGATCAGCCCACCACCTTGCTACATCCATTGCTGTATCACCTAAAGAGAGATAATATAAATCAAGATTTGAGTTTTCAACCAGTACCTTACACTTCATGGATTAAACACCTTCTAATTAACATTTTAGAAGGACAGGTACATTTACAAAGAAATCAGTGTGCACTGCTTTTGTACTGCTTGTGTTGCTTATTATTTACATGTAGGGTATTTCATATTGCAGATAAATTGGAGAAGATATTGGAACCTAAAATATTCTGAGATTAAAAGATAATACAGGGTCTTAGAAGTATCCTGCTCTTGAATGTTATATAGATGAATAGGTTTCTAGTTTTCTGACATAACTAGGGAAATAAAATAGGAATTTAAATATTTCCATTCATTTCTTGAAAAGGAGTTAAACTTGCTTTCTGTTGCAAATAAGTCCCAATATATGCCAATAATATATTTGAAATATCCCCTTAATTAAAAAACACTTTCCATCAAATCTTACCTTTTCTATTTTCAAGTTGCACATTACAGCCTCTATTGATGAGATATTGTACAATGTTCGGCGAGCCTGTCTGTATAGCCCTCATGAGCGGTGTTCCTCCATTCAACGCCTGAGCTTTCATGTCTGCTCCAGCCTCTACTAACCGCTGGACAATGTCTAGCTGACCAGCCAGACAAGCATGGTGCAGAGGAGTCCACTTGAAGTTGTCACAAGTGTTGACCTGGGCCCTGTTTGAAACAACTAGGAATAAACAATAACATAGACTTATAACGTACAGGGACTTACTCTGAATGAGATGAAGATGTTGTACTCTTGTCATTTTGGGTTTCATCAATGTTGGGAATAACTATGTTTTCTAAAGCAGTGATAGCAATCATTTCTCTCTTTACTTTCTTCATCCTGTCCCTGATCCTGTATGAAACTCATTCCTTCACAGGTGAAAACGTATACATATGGACACTGCTGGGTAGAAACGTCTCTTGTTAATCTGTTAACTTTCAACAGATTCTTTTTCCTTTTTTCAATGTTTTGAGCATTCCTAACATTCCAGTTTTATTGTTATTTCTTCATTATATTTTAGCAACCAAATTCTACTTTTCATCTGTATTTCCACTTGTTTCCATCTGGAGTAAAATAACTTTTGAAAATGCCTCTACAAAAGCATGAATTTCGAAGAGAGAAATTGAAATATCATTAATATCTGAATTGCAAATCAAATTCAACACTTACCCATTGTCAACTAAAAACTTGGCAATCTCAAAGTTTCCTTGACCACACGCAATCATGAGAGCCGTTTTGAAGTATTTGTCTCGTACATCCACGCTCCTACCATGAATGAACGCCTGTCGTAATGAGTCTAAGTCTCCCATCTTTGCAGCATCATTGACATTAATGTAAGTCTTATCTGGATGACTAAGATACCACGCTGAGTCATCCTGGATGGGATGAAGTGGGGGTCTGTTGCGATCAAACCGACCAGTATCAGTGAATGGTACATGTCTCTCAATAAAAACAGGTGGGGGTCCACCCCTTTCAGTTCTATCACCTTCTGGTCCCAAACAAATGGGCATTGGCACTTTGGTTTTACCCTTCTTCTTTTTTCCCTTTTTGCCCTTCTTCTTCTTATCCTTCTTGGCATATGCTGACATGAGATAAGTTTTGTGTACATACTTCTTGGCTCCTAGAAAGTCACTGTAATTGATAACGTTTTCCTTCATCTTGTCATGAAGCTGGAATAGTTTCTTAAAGTCTTCTTCATTGATGGGTGCATCAAATGATATGAGAACATCATAGAACTGGTCCTTGGAGATAACTTCATTCATCTCTGGGTCCATCTCCATGAACTTCTTGGAGAGTTCATCTTGTCTGGCATTTGCCCAATCATACACTCTGACAGCCCATGGCTCCGTGGGCAGTTTGCCACCAGTCTGAATCTTTTTGGCAAGTTTCTCAGCCTTCTTGCATTCCTTCAGTGCATCCTTAAATCCAAAGTTCTTTGCAATCACTTTGGGAAGAAGGCCATCTTCATTCTTCATGTGTGCTTTGGCACCTGTTTAAAAGAAAACAAAGAAACACAAATAGATTAGTATGAGAAAGGATTTATCTACAGCTGACATTTGTCAAAATGGATATACTGTGATAGTTTGATAATAAAGTTTCTATTCCATTAAATTGTTCCCCAGGCAAAAAAAAAAAAAAAAAAAAAAAAAAAAAAAAAAATCTGACTTGGATATATTCAGAAGTAGTTTAATACAAACTATGGAACATTTCAAAAATTAAAAGTCAATCTGGGGTATATCTAATAGTTCCTTTAAAGAGTATACACAAATAAAATCAAAGACCAAGTGCTGACAGTAAAAGCTGAATTGCTACTTGAACCTACCTCTCTGGGCAAGGTATCTGCAACACAGGGCATGACCCCCTTCTGCAGCATAGTGTACAGGTGTGTTTAGAATGACTTCAACACATCCAAAGTCAGCATCGTAGCTAGCTAATATCTGAAGAACCTCAAAGTGCCCTCTCATGGATGCTCTGTGAGTGGGCGTAAGCATGTTCTTGTCGGGTGTGTTCACGTTGCCCCCTTTAGACAGAATGGCTTTGACGACTTCAACGCTACCGCTTCCAGCTGCGGCATTCAGCGCTGTTCTTCCTGTGGACTACACAGAGTAAAAGATGCATTGTATTCAAAATCATGTTGCACAATCACATAATTGATTTGATTTTTGTTTTCCCCCTTACATCTTACCTTGCACTGTAACAACAAACTAGAAGCAATTTCAGCGATGGTTGTATGTCATATCAAGTGCTATATAAAGCCCTATAGAAAGGTATCAAAGAACTCTGTTTAAATCTCTTGCATTGCTGAAGGATTTAACATCTCCATGTATGCTTCCTGTGATTTTACCACGCTCAAAATTATGAAATGAGGACCAAGTAGACGTACGCATTGATACATGTACACAATCCAGTAATTTTGACAAATTCAAACCTTTCATTTGTTTCCATAGCAGGGCTACATTTGTATTTCATACATCTAATACTTGTCTCGCTTTGTTTTCTATTCAAAGTACATGTATTTAAGTTGTAGTTAAATGCGTATCCTAATCTCTGATTTTGCTCTTGACATTTTATTTTATTTTCTTAAATACAATTCCTTTTCATGGAATGTTCATTATTAAATGTTTCTCTTGTGGGATTGAGAAACTTACTGGATGTGTGCTGTTTGGATCAGCGCCTTGGTCTAGAAGCTTCTTACAGATATCTTCATTCTCTTTTGCTTCTAGACAGGCTACAACCAGAAGAGGCATGCCATCATTAGATGTATTGTTACACTCTGCTCCATTCTCAATAACAATGGCTGTACAGCGAGCATGACGACTGGTTGGCAAAATACAGAAGAACAAAATACCTTTAAAGAAAAATAAAAAGAACAAGAGTTTAAAGTATACCTCCATATTTGGTTCAAAATATACCTCCATAAATATAAATTTGGTTTATTTGTATGTTCATCATATTCTGTACGTTTAAAGAATCACTAATATTATTAACTTAGGCCTACTGACCACATTAGGGACTAACTAGAAAAAGAAAAAATTAAATTACTCTTTATGTCTTCAAATTTATTCCAAGTATTAAGTTTGAAGAGTTAAATAAATGCAATTCCACTTTTATATCTGCTTCATATTAATTATATGGAGAAAAAAAACATCAACTTGAATCTCCTCTGTTGGCTTAATATAAAATCTTCCTCACCTTTGCCATCAGTATCTTTTATCTTCATGTCTGAGCCAGCTGTGGCTAATATTTCGAGAGTCTGGACATGGCCAAACTCTGCAGCTCTCATCGCAGCCGTTCTCCCTTTAAGATCGATGACGTTGGGATGGGCTCCTAAGTCGAGAAGGAATCGTACCATCTCCTCATCATTGACCCTTGCTGCCAAATGCAATCCTGTTTCACCTTCCTCTGGTTCACTGTAGTTGACAAGATGTGGGACTCCATTTGAGCACAGTTTCTCAATCTGAGCTTTGTCCTTGGATCGTACACACTGCAAGAACTTTTGAACTTGCAAAATTTCAAGTCTGGTTTGTGCAACTGGCATTGTTGACTCTGTGTCCTTCTCTGCTTCTTCTTTATTATTTAGTTTAAATAATTGCTTTTTACCTAATGTTGTAGGTGGTAGATCTTTATTAAATTTCAACTCCTACTTGCAGAATCAAATATTTAAGACATCACCAATGGCATGGCAATGGCAATGAACAAGTCCCAGATTTTTCAGGAACTTGTCGTTTACTCAAAAATAGACTACTTTGAACAAATTGTTTATCTTAGCCCTACTTAGAAGTTAGACCTTATATCATGTCTATATACACTCATCACAAGTGTCCAGCATGCACCAAAATCGTTAAACCATCACACTCTGCATAAAGTTGGTTATTCTGCATTTCATCTCATGTTACTTGCAGTTAGAATCTGTGAATTGCTCCAAATTCAACACCTGTCGCTTCCGCTATCTCGCCTGGCCGTGAAAAGGGGTTGTCACACCGATATCCGGAAGAGAAATTGATTCCACAATAAACCTAAACTGCACGAAAATTAAGTGGTTTTATGTCCAAACAGTTGTGTTGCATAAAATCGGTAAATAAATATTTTCATATCCATGTTATTCCTTATCATTGATCTGATGTTGCTGAGGTTCTAAAATTGGAGACAGATACTTTGAGCGGCTTACGTTGCTGTTTTCGTGATGGTTTTCCGCATGCACTGTGTATTGTTCACATCGCGATAACACACACACACAGTAGTAGTACACACGTTGCGACCGTATCCGAAAGCGTGTGTAGCCATGCCCGTTGCTAAGGAGAAGACAATCAAATGGGGGTGTCTACGTCTCCGAACGTCTGTGGTGGGTATTTTGTCCTTGATGCTCTGTCGGGACCATTGTGTGGTTGCAGAGGAAGGATGGCCAGATAACGGATTGCTATTATGTAACATGTATTTATACAAGATCAACTTTACAAGATCATGTCTTACATAAGCGTTTTATCCCCTTTCTTAATAAAGATTAGCCCTAAAAGTTGCAAGACGATTGGTATTAATATGCCAATTAATAAATTAGCGTTTGATCAGAGATATGATAATTGATAATAGTAACATCACTGCTTTTTTTATGTTAGTTGTCTATACGTGTCTTTAAGTATAAATGTGATGTGTTTAACTGCGTTGTCTAAGTGAGATGTAAATTCATATTTTTTCAACATTTTTTCAACCTTTTACATAATGATCGTTTTGATTTGGCTTTGCTTCATTTTGTTCGCGGATGTATATAATGGATTACTTCTTTTTGCAAAAAATCCTTAAACATGGGTATGATTTTCTTCAAGATAAAATCTCACCCATAATCTCGTTAAAGTGGAAATGTCATACATATGGAATATGGCAAATCCATTAAGTAGTATATATCTCTATGGGCAAATCCCACTGCACTAGGCTACTAAATATAGCTACTTATGCCCTCTATATTGCAAACAATGCATAATGGGTGACTGTTGGTTCCCCATGGTTCCCTTTTTCTTATGTTAATTGAGAGCTGATTTGATGAGAAAACCACCTGACTAGGCTGACTAT
>BEXV01000783.1:104742-160936 GCA_003118195.1 Hemicentrotus pulcherrimus | reverse complement strand
CCCCCCCCCCCCCCCCCCGACAGATGTCACGACCAGATCCCTAAACAACCCCATCCCCCATAAATGAGCTCCCTGGTGTGACCTTATTTAAACAGAATTTTTCTTTGACCGCGTGCCAGTCACGAGCTTGTACAGTGCTTGGAGTAGGGCACTCACTGAAAAATACGAAATTGCCATCTCTATACGAATAATACGATACGCGGTACATCTAAACGCAAGAATGATAATACAACATGCAATTCGAGTCATTCGACATCATTTAAAACACGATCGCGAATAATTTCGAGAAATTAGATCACAGGCATGTAATTTCAAATATCGTAGTGCATTGCCTTTAGAAATCAGGTCCGGGTTATATATTTTCACCTCTCTAATCTATTTTCAAACTTATCCAATCATTTCATTAAAAAATACCGACTGTGATATTTTTTCTTTTGTTCCATCTATTCTACGTTTTGTTAGAAATCTCAGTCACAGCTTAACACAACCATGACACCCTGGACACAACGGGTGGGAATTACAGACAATCTCAAATAGCTGAAAGTACAACGAACCCAAACTTGCCAATTTGAAGAAAACAAATCAGTTATATTTAGTCCATGGTAGCATACTGGTTAAAAAAAAATGAAGATGAATACAATTTTTTTTTAAACCCTCATAGATTGAACATGGAAGGGGAAACGAACAAAAATGTAATGACGATGGCAACGACTCTGCTTGTGATGATGATGATGATGATGATGATGATGATGATGATTACGATGGTAATGATGAGGATGATGTCGATTATCATAATGGTAATCATGATGATGGTTATGATGATGATGTCATGATGGTGACGATGACAGTGTCGATGGTGTTGACGATGATGGTTACGATTTAAGTTATTAAAGAAGGATAGTGACGATATTAGTGTCCAACTGTCGATGCCTACCCTTTTCAAATTCCCGATTTCAATAAAAATCAGACACACCCATCTTGCTGCCACCTTAATCTTAAGCTTTACAAAATAGATATTCTATAAAGCAAGAACATGGTATAATGAAATGTGCGTACTAATACCCATGTACTAATTTAAACCCTGATCGCCATTATCTCGTCACCATGGTAACGATCCGATTAGAACTTAGCGTTCAATTTTCACACATTTGTTCGCCCTTCTCGCAGCAGGAATCTAATGAGTTAGGTAAATTGACCTTAGCCCTCTGAATAAATAGTACATTTTACCGAACACGCTGTAATTGTATGATGACATTTACACCAAAATTGCGTTCATTTACGTCGCGTTCGCAGTCTGATCTGAAATAAGCGGTTAATTTTCACATATGCTCTTTCGAACACGGATCTAAATTTAAATTTGGCTCTCGTTGTCCAATAACACATTTTGTAGATAGATTGAGTTATATTCAATTCGCGCAGTAAATGTGCTCATTTACGCCACACTCTCCATCTGATCTGAACTTAGCAGTCTATTTTCTCAGATTTCCTCGTTCTCCCCGCAGCAGGGATCTAATGAGATCTGCAAATTGACCCCAGTCCTTCTGAATAAATAGACATTTTTCAATGAACACGTCACACGTCAGAGTTATATCTAATTAGGAATATACACCTGGATTAGATGTTATTCAACTCCTGAATCGTCCACACATATGTCACGTGATGATGGGAGCACCGACTAAAACGTGCGTTTGTGAATTTCATCATTTGCATGTATTGCGTCAAACTGAATGGCTCGATTTCATATCGTTAACAAAAAATATATATATCTTGAATTACAAATCGAAACATTCTGATTTCGCCCCCTCAAATCCAAAAACTCATTATTTTATTTAATGTTTACATTCCGGCCACCCATAATGTATATTAATTATTGAAAATAATAATTAAAATAAGGGAAGCATCATCAGCATCACTGCAGTTACCGAGCATTTGCCAGGTATCGATTTAAATCTGGGTGGAGAGTGGCAAATATGGATACATGTCCTGCCAACGGACTTTAGTGCCTGACTGAAATTCAACCCTTGGATTGAGAGACAAGTACGACACCACCTAAGACAAAGGATTGAATCGAATATAATTGCGTTTAATTGAGTATATTGCGCTATCATCTCTGAATCTATGGCTATAGATACAAACAAAAATAAAAAATTTTTTTTAAAATTGACAACATATCATTGTGAATAACTAATGTTTATTGGTCAACCCTTGCCTCTATATATGACTTCAAAGATATAAGGAACTGTATGGGGAGACAGTAACACAAAATTTGTCATCACCTAAAAATACTGGCATTTACAAGTCAGATTACATTATAATCTGATTTTATATGTCTGTAAATACACACGATAGTCGGAAGAATGCGGAAGGCTACGATTTAAACAGTGTATAGATTTTGAGTACTGATGCAAGAAGGTTTTTCTCCGGTGTGACGCATGGGTGGAAACAAAGAAATAAGGGCACAGAGAGGGAAAGGCTATTTAAGAAAGAAAGAAAGAAAGAAAGAAAGCGAGAAACAGCACATAAAGGGAAGGAAAGATGGGGTAGGAGAACATAAGAGACAGAGGAGTGAATCATGAGAGAGGGAGAGACAGATAGAGAGAAAGAGGGGGAAAGATGGGGAGAAATGAAGAGAGAGGTAGAGAAGCGATGAGACAGGGAAAAACACAGGGAGAGATGTAAGATAGATGTAGGAAAGGGGGAAGATAGATAGACTCAGAGAGATAGAGACAGAGATGGTAAAAACTAAGAGTAGAAAGATTGACTGAATTGTGTGAATAAAAGGCACCACAGGAAGAAAGCAATAAAGGGAGAGGATTTTGTGAGATTAAAAATGGAAAGAATGATAATTCTGAAGAAAACCATCTTCGCAACACTAATAATACGAGTGAAAATATAAAAACACCAAACTGGTCGCAGCGTTGAATTCTATCACAAAGAATTGCAAGCTTTCATTTTTCTACCCCTTGACGAGAAGTAGACAGCCTTTAAATTCTTCTCCATTATTTAGCCCCGCCCTCGCTCCAACGTATACATGTAGCTCTATTTTAGTATTTAACCCTAAATTTGTAGACGGGGGAGAAAACAACATAATAATCATATCAACGCACAAACAAAGAGTTATTACCCCGGGTGAATTTACCACTGTCGGATCCAAACATATAGCGCAGCTGTCAAAGTATAATTCTCCATTCACTGAGTGCTGATTTTGGAACCGATATGATCTCGAAAAGGGCGCGTTTAAAAAGGTTTTGTACTTTCCAATATTTGATGGCTATTCGTGAAAGAAGAAAAGTGTTGAAGAAAATATGGGTCGACAGCTAACGGTCAGTGGACGCCTTCTGGATAGTGAAACAGATCAGAAACAGGAATAGTGAAACAGAATTTGCAAATTAAGGAACCAATGTTTATAAGCTAGGCTTTTCTATAGCTTATTCTATTTGCAAACGGTCTCTTACTCTCTTTTATTGTACATTACATTGTACATAGTAGTAGTGTATGGCCTTGACAATATTAAACTGTATGTCTTTATGCATTTCTTGTGTTATTTTTTAAGGAAAATAAAAAAATAAACTGATTTTAAGTCAGTGAAATGAAGGCTAGATGTTGTATAATAAATTTCTCTTTTTTTTTTGCTTTCTTTCATTGAAAAATATAAAAGAAATGGAAATACATCTAACTGCTCGTTTTGGTTCTATGATCAGCTTAATCGGTTGTATTTTGTGAAAAGCAAGCAAATAGCAGCTTATTTTTTGAAGATTACACCTTTATACATGTACACGTCACAATGTAATTATAAATTGGACAACAATAACCAAGATGCTCTGTAAACAACACGCAATGCTCTTTACACACCACTGCTGGCAGTGCTGATATTATACATGTTTGGTCTGTACTTCAAGACATGAAACGAGACGTGTAATGAGTTTCTAAATTGGGAATCGAAGTCGTCGTGCAGATTTCAATCACATCATTCAAACATGACACTTTGAAAGAGGAAACTAGTTTGAAAAAAATGCTCATTTCGGGGGCGGAGGGCAGAGGGCAGAGGGCAGAGGGCAGAGGGCAGAGGGCAGAGGGCAGAGATCGTCATCAAGAGAGGACCGATAGTTTCCCTCTTTTTCTCTTTTTCCCAGAATCACCATTTCGAGAATCCCTCTGGCCCTCACACGGCCTTAAGTTTCCCCGGCAGCGGAATAGAATCATTTTCAATTCAATTCAATTCAAATGTTTTGGTCCCAGAGTAAATGCGTTGCGTTAACATACATTATCAACAGAGAAAAATAAAGAAAATAGCACTTTTTGTTTCGTATGTTTGTTTGTTTGTCTAAAATAATGAGCACGCGCCCATTTTGGCTCTAAAACAACCATATCCATTTGCTTTTTGTTTGTATTTCGTTTGCTTATTTGTTTCTGTTGTCTGTTTTTTTTTCTCGTATGTAAGTTTGTTTTTCTAAAATAGTAGGCACGCGGCCTTTTCAGCATACCATTAGTCTATAAAGGATCCGCCGAAGAAAATATGGATATATTTCTCGGTGTAAAATGTTGCAACATCACTGTTGTATTATTTTGTTGGCACTTTCCCAAGTTACCTGCAATTTTATGCCGTCTCATATTCAAAAATCCATATTTCATTATTTGTAAGCATTGCCAATTTGATGACTGATCACGTCAAGTATGTACGCTCGATGCTTGAGAAGCAAGCCAGAGAGTAGGCTCGCTGCATTCTTCGGATTATTCATTAACCAGACTATGAGATAAGTAAATAAGAGGCTGCATTTATTTAGAAATCGTTCAGAATGCCATCTCGGTCATAGTACATCATGAAACGTGTTTCATCATATTTCAGCTGACATGCACTGTTTGTCTTTTGATATGAATAAAGCATATTCAATAGGAAAGGAAGGACTCTGTACCGGGCCTACGATAGGATGGCCTCACACAATGTTTGTTTTGTGATTCAAATAAAACATTATTGGACGAGGTGCAACAAAATAATTCATTACAGAGACTGAGTCGAAGTTCACTTCGGTTTCAGTATCATATTGCCACATTTGAACTACAAAAAAAAAATCCCTATTTTCTGTTGTTCTCTTTAGAATAAATATTTTTAAATAGTATAATATGCAAGACTATAATAGAATCAATAACATGATACCGGCAACACTGGAGTCCCGGTCACACATCTATTTATTATTTATTCCATATTGTGGCAATGGCGAAATACTCATCAAAATCAAAGGCTAAGGGACTTTAAAAATACTTAATGGATCTAATGAACATATTGTTTAAAAATGAGATGTGTGGGTTATATCGGTAATCTCACCCCACCCCCTCTTTCCCGCTGAACCAACGAAACACACTGCCACCTGGGCAACGAAGAAACAAGAACGGTCAAGCAATGGTGTCTGATCACACAGTAGGCCTAAACGATGATTTTGGTTTTAAGACTGAATCTTTTAAATCTTTGAGATAGACTTATACACAATCATTCCCCCACCCAACTTTACTCTGTTCAGGCCTAGTATGAGTTTAGTTACAGACTTGGAATACATTTATAGTCCTTGTTAATTTCCATGGACGTGCTCACGTGCATGTGGCCCGGTGCTCTACATTAGGTCAAAGAAAATATATCATTATGAGCAATAAGCATTCTGGTATGGCATGAGTCAGTTATTATATCACTTATTTAATCTATGAAGGTGATAATTAAACACGCATAATACGTATGGAATGCTTATCTGATAGCAATTAGGTCCATGATTGCACATAGCCCTAATCACACTGGAATAATATCATTTGCATTACACTACTGGTTTATCTCAAATGTTAAAAGTACAACGCCATTAATGGAAGATATTGATATCATGTATAGGAAGTATCAGTGATGCACTATTCGCTCAAACAATAGTCATTCAAGATGAATTTACTATTCCTATGGCATTATGGCCATATGGGAGGCAATACAGCAGACATGTTAACCATGATGACAGAGAATTTAATAGAAGCACTAACTTCATATTAATAACTCAGCATCGTGTTCAATCGTAATATAACAATCCGGGTACTCAAATTGTTTTCGAAAGTGGATTGGCGAATAACAACTTGGTAGTGATCAGGGGCGTCGGTTGGGGTATAGGGAAGTGGGGTGCACCCTCCTGTTTAAGGTCAGGTTCTGCTTGCACGTACAAACGTACATTTGTACGTGTTCCAAAATACTCTTTCTTCAGCATTTGTATTTCATGTTTTTTCCTACAAACTGCTCCCTTTATACATAAGATCTGTAATTTACACTACTTATTTGGAAAGTCTCTACACTTAAGCGAATCTGGCACATTTGACTACGCCCCAACCTTTCGGTGCAGGGTCGTCTATCCGAATAAAATATAGATGTCAACCTAAAATAAATTCAATTCTTTCTAAATACATGAAAGACTGAATGAGAAATCTAAGAGGAAGGGATTTTCACCTATCATGTTCAGATCAATCGGCAACACAACTGTATTACCTCCATCACTCTCCGTCATGTTTACACGACCTTCCCCAGAGAAAAACAATACCTTCTATCTCGGTTGCTGTCTAGAAGGCACATGTTATTGTCAGACAAAAGGAAATGCTATTTTGAGGTGTGACTGTGCATTGATGTTACCTTTTTTTTATCGTAGCAGGCTGGCTACATTTTTAGGCAAACAGTGACACGCTAGCATACCTCATCTTCCAACGCCCTGTTCTAGTGGAAGATGTGGGATAAGGAAAATATATTTAACGCAGGAATTACCTCATTTTTTTATAAACTGCAAGACTTCGATCCACCAAACTACTTAGTTATTGTTAATTAATATTATTGCTAAGCCTTTAATGAATATTCAGTTTCTTGTTCCGTCACGTATTTGTTTTGTGGGCCTTTTATAGAGGACAAAAAACACAGGTGTTTCGTCATTACATATTTTTCCAAATCATTATATTTTTCTGTACCGTGTTCCAGACATGGTAGTATGCCGAGACGAGAGAGGTGTAGTATATGTAACAGTAATAGTAGTTGAGTTGCTTTTCTTGTGTTGGTGGTGGAAGTGGGAATAATAAGTAGTAGTAGTAGTAGTAGTAGTACATGCAGTAGTAGTAGTAGTAGTAGTAGTAGTAGTAGTAGTATTAGTAGGAGTGGTAGCAGTATACATGTAGTAGTAGTAGTAGTGTAATAGTAGTCGTAGAAGTAGTAGTAGTAGTAGCAGCAGCAGTAGTAGTAGTAGTAGTAGTAGTTGTAGCAGCAGCAGTAGTAGTTCTAAAAAGAGTAGTTTCTCATGAAGTTATATTTTTTGTTACCTTTTTTCATAAATGATTATGACCATATGGTTTATTCTTATATAATTATAAATGAATAAAGTTCGTATCATCTTAGAACTTTATTGATCAAGCTCTTTGACTCTTTAGATTGATCAATACAGTTCTGAGAAGATATAAATTTTATCAAACAAGAATGAACCATATTCTCACTACCATGTCAAGAGTTAATAAAATAAATCCATCTTTATGGACAATGGTGTAGTTTGGGGTATGATGGACGGTGATGAGGGAAAGTAGTTGCATCAGTTTGATTATAATTGCATTAGCTGTTTAAGTGATACTTAATCCCTGGGAAACAGATACGGATTAAAACCATCAATTAGTCACAAAAATAAAGAACATTTATTGAAAGGATTTTCGAGGAATCGACTTCATGGCAAGTTCAACATACTATATCCCGTTTGGTAACTAATACGAAACGTTCGTGTTTGTACATTGAACATTTCGCACAAGGCTGGTTTTTCGAAAGCCTTTGTGATCGTCTTAAAGAAACATTATTAAAATCAAATGCAAAGTGCTTCACTGACCTCGTGACGTATGCCCTGAACACCCACGCCCTCAGAGTATCCATCGGAGCAATGGGCAGCAGCATCCCATCATCAGCATCCCATCTGCAATCTGCAACGGTGAAGATGTCGGTCACCATGGCAACGGCTAGGCAGCATCATCCGCGCATCATCATGATCTCGTATCATCAGGAGAAGCCCTGGGTGTGACAAGATGCACACGGTCACCTGCTGTGCGCTGATGATGACCCGCAGTAGAAATGGACAGATATGCAATGTTATTCCTTGTCAAATGGCGTTTAGTTCCAGTACACACACGGTCCGTAGTGGAAAAAATACGAAGTCCACGATGATAAACGGGAACGTGATTGCTGTCCTCTGCATGATGTGAATGTCTTTTCGTTTAAATGAAGTATGTTGACATACCATTGCTTAGTAGGTTTGTTTACCATGTGCAGCTTTGACAGGGTTATTTGCATTTTATACCGTATGGTAAAATGTTACTTTTGGGCGAAAGTGACAAAGAGAATACATCTGAATTACGTCAAAAAAATATTTGGCATGATAATTTGCCGATACCATCACCGTTGGTGTCCAATAGACTCCGTGAACAGGAGTTTTATCCATCCATAGCCGAAATGGGTCTCTTTTACAAGTAACTTATCATCACCACGTGATCAGTATGAACAGTTCTTTTCAAGTAGGATATATTTGTATACGACCATTGGTAGACAAGTTCCCTGACAAAGCGAGCGATAATTCAAGACAAAATAAAGGGAGACCATTCTGTTGTGCGACACTGTAGAGATCCAAAGTACAGTCATTCATGCAAATAAGAATAAGTACCGATTCGAATGCACAGTCACAATGGCTGTTTACGAGCAGATTTAAAGGACCTGTGTTCAGTGACGATTTCTCGAAATTCCTTTTGTGATGTGTGTGAAGTACAGAATGGGCAAGAAACTGTGTCATGAACTCACGATTTTGTTGACTTCTTGGTATAGAAATATTTGTTGTTAGCTCTTTTCATAAAGCGTGGGAACATAATTTCTTGCTAAATACCGCGTGTAAAGTGATCCAAGTCTAATACGGTCCGACGTATGTTAATTATTTTCTGCTGCATGGAATGGGGATTTAACTGTCGTGAGATGAAAATTTGATCCCGCGTTTGTAGTGAAATGTCATGGTTATTTTTCAGACAAAAGAGCTTTTTATGTGAAGAAAAATATGTGTTTCGAAGCAAGGTTGTTCCTCTTTCATTACGTACACGTCCAAAGCTGTACATCAGAATGTCCATACGCATCAGAATGGTCGAGTTTATAACGAACGATGCCATTTTCATGAGTCCATTGTTTATGTTCTCGATTAAAGAATATCGTCGTCTGTTCCTGAATTCCCGCGAAATTGGTTGATTATCTATGTCCAATTACGAACAGTGCAATGGAACAATCACAATTGCTAAAAAAATCCCTCGCTTACATTGGCAAATAAATCACTGCAAAAAAAAAAAAAAATAACGCAATGGTCCAATGCAACAACATGATGTGGTAAAGTTGTATTACAGCTGAAGAAAACGGTATCAATATTTCTTTCACTTTTCTTTCACGGTTCGTGCACACCCAAAACAAATGATCCTGACGATGCATGAATGCCGTGGAATCCTTCGGGCTAGGTTTGACATTTCATATGGAATATTTTTTGCCGACATTAATTTTCTGGATCGTCAAAGTAGATTCCACACAGATAAAACGTCTTCATTTTTTAGCTGGTGCGTCCAAGCTAATGATTAAAATTGACACTTTAGATGAGCATTACAAGTTAAAAACAGATAACTGCTGTTATCAATATAACAAAACATCCTTCTTTTTTCAAATAACAAAAGATCCTACAGGCACAAAAGTATTCATTGAAGGCATAGCGGTCCATACCGAAGATACACGATGACGAAATGCTTCCACGGGCGAAGAAATTGTCAAACTGGAATAAAATACTGCGAATTCCTCAAGACTCCACAAATGAATAAAATCAAAAGATAACGACTTGGCAATGGTTTGACTGCTAAGAAATATTTACAATCCTTTTAAGTGCAGATTTGTCTGTACAGTACCATATTTAAGTGAAAGACGCGAAAAACACAAGCGGTATCGGTGAAAGAATTCTGTTGATAGGTTCTCCAAAACACATACAATTATAAAAACACAAATAAAAAACTATCTTCTTCTTTTTTGTTCGGTCGAGCTTCAGACTTCAAGAGGTACAGCAGGATCATTTCACATTTATCAGTCTCGAACGAGTTCATCAGAAGATAAAATGTCGCAACGGCTTACACATTATCATCGGCGATAACATTGTCCAAAATTGTGCATTATGATTTGATCCAATTCCAAGAACGATAAACTTCCGCAATCAACGTATTATCACTGCTTCATACTGCTCCTTACAAGTTCACGGGAATTTGAAAGTGCTTTATCCATGTTGTAAACAACTCCTTAGTAAGGTTTTAGAAACTCTGTCAAACATGTTCAAACTATCATTTGAAGTCTGGACGCATTTCCTTTCTTTCTTTGGTAGAATACTTCGGGTTTGAGGTATACTGATTTTAAATTAGAATAGCCACCATAATGCTCAATAGTAAGTCATTTCTGACGCCACTGTTTTTCTTTCAAATAGTTCAGTTCTCGGAAACTAAAACGGATGTGTTCACACGGTCATCTGCAATAACGCGACATTGCTCACGGCTCTTTCCACTTTCTCCATCTCGGCATCGAGGTCGACGGTCTCGACGGAGTCCATAGTCTCGAGGATCTCGGGGTTCTGGACCCATTCGATGGTGTCCTGATCGGTGTCGGGGACGATGAGGCACATGAAGGTCTTTCCCGTGTTCCCGTCGCGCGGGTAGATGGTCACGGGCGTGATGTGCTGATTCTGCTCCACCCACCGGCACAATTTATCATAAACGACTGGGAACTGGTGCCGGAGACTAACCCCGCGGTGACGTAACTGACGTTGAATATGCACGAAGCACACCTGCCTAGCCTTCATGTCCAGTCCCCCTTCCGACGTCACACCGGGTGGGGCAGTCAAGATCAGCGTCTCGCGATCAACTCCGGGCCCGCTGACCCCTCGCCCGATTCCCTCGTACAGGCGAACTTTGGCACATTTTCGGAGGATGAGGTCGGGTCTCCTTGGCAACGGCTTTGTGGGCGAGTCCTGGCTGGCCACAATGGACACGTTAAGAACAAACTTGACCTCTGGGTCGTATTGATAGCAGGTTTGCTGGAGTGAGTTGAAGCGGCCTTCCCCGCATTCTTCCACCTCGCGAGCTGACAGAAAAACAGGCGCTGTGCTCAACTGGTCAAGGCCTTTGGTGATATACCTGACGGCATATAAACAAAATGAACTCATTTGAGAAAATTTGTTTTCACTTAATTGGTATGAAACGGTGACCTAAATCCCTAACAGTGTTAGTATTCAGCCTTGCTGTCAAAATAGGTTCTCAGAAATATTCGATACACGTTTATTTTAATCAAAATCAGATATTACGCAAGGTTATGGGCCATTTCATGGTAACTCGCGTTACACCCAATGGGTACATTGACACGATAATGTGCCTATATCTTTAGAACTGCTAGGATCTACAAGATACTTTTTTCAAACATGGACAGGGTAGATATAGAACTGAATGAAACAAAAAAGAAAATTGAAGATCAAACAATTTTAGATTCTTGGATTATTGAATTTCGGTAACTCGCGTTACAAAAAAAGGACATGGTCAATTCTATGAGACCCTCTTTTGGCAAAGTCTCCTCATACTAGACAATCTTGACAAAATCTTTCCTACTTTAATTTGATAGTAGGTTGTGACTTTATAAGATCACAATATTAAAGATATGAAACAATGGACTAGTAAAATGCAGGAAGCAAATATGTTGGTAACTCGCGTTACATTTGTCCGGAGGTAATTTTCACCCCTATGTAATAAATTAAATATCACAGGACCCCTTAGAGTATGGAAATATATTCATCTTTTTCCATTTAGCGAAATTTTCAGGAAAAAATATTACAAGAATCCTGTGTAATCTGTAATAAATTGTTTGGTTTTTTTTTCATCTACAGTCCCACATGTAAGTTTTTGATGATGGTTTGAGATCTTCGGAAATCAACAAAAATGAAAAATAAAATTGTATTGAATTTGAAAGGCCCTAATGTTTTATGAACATCCATGGCATAAGGTTAGTGATAAATCAAAAAATTAACATAAGAGGTACATTTCTTTTTTTGATGTCATGTCCTTCTTCTCATGGAATGACCCTTATGATGTTTAATTTGTATCAGCCCACAATATACTCATCTCCTATAATCCTGTCTTTCTGACGCCCAACTTCTTCTCACCCCCCCCCCCTTACCTCAAATTCTCTCTTTTTTTTTCTCTCTCTCTCTCCCTCCCCCTCTCTCTCTCTCACACACCATCTTTCGTTCCTTCTCCCTTTCTTTTTATCTCTTCCTTATCCTTCACATTTCCACCTCTCCCTCTCTCTAGCCACAGTTTTTCTTTATCTCACTCTATTTACCTCTGACCTCAATATCTTCTATCCCTCGACTCGCTCTAGGGTGTGTCCATTATTACAAAACTCGAGCAATAGTCGTTTCCCCTACTTCAATAAAATTAATGCATGAAACAATGATAATCATTAGACACTCACCTATACGCCTCTTCCACACTCGAGAAAGCGAGCAGCACCGCGCCCCTCCCGTGGGCAATGTAGCCATTCCTGGCGATCTTGGACAACCCTTCCTGTAAGGTCTCGTTGTACCGACTGTGATAAATGACATGTTTGCAGAGACTGTTTACGCGTCCGTAGAGGCACTTCTTCTTGTGGCGACCCCAGTGGGCCTTGCGGCAGTCCCGTGAACAGTAGTAGGTGTAGCAGTTGTGGCAGGTCTTGTAGGTCTTCCGGGCTTCCCGGAGCTCCCTGATCTTGCTGCATCTCTTGTAGCTGCATTTCACCATTATTACCTACGCAAAAAGTAGAGAACGTAATGAAATCACCGAGCTATTGTAAAAACTGAATCGAAAGGCACAGTTTTCCTCAAAATGCTGGATATAACTTTACTGTCAAGTTAGAACTCTCCAATATTAAAGGCATACATATTTGTTAAAAAACTTTAGTCATGTCATAGCATTATAGATGAAGTTAATTGTTTAAGTAGTAACAAAGACTGAAAGCTTCTCTACTTGAGAGTATAGCAAAAGAAAAAATGTACTAAATAAAGAAAATGCTTAAATCCAGAAGGGCGTGTACTCAAATACTTAAACACAGACTACATGAATTTGGTATTTTCTTAAAAACAAACAAACAAACGGACATGTATGACGATGATGTACACATGTAAGGACACCTTTAAAGTATCCCCCACATCGCATGTTCTCAAAGTCTTTTTTTATTCAGCGATAACGTAACGTCATTGTTTCATTATCCTGTTGGCTATTGTATTTTCCTTAGATATCAAGCTTGGATGTTCGCACATTTCAATATAAGATGCACGAGGCTAATGAAATGTGTATACGTATATGTAAACGTGTAAGAGTACTTAAAGTTGTTCTATTATCATCGTTATATTTAAATCAAGAAATTGTACATTCTGAAATTACAAAAGTAATGACATGTGTCACATTTTTCTGTCGATACACAGACATTCATATCAGAGATATAGTAAAGATCCTGCGATCATATTTTCGCTCTCGAACAGCTGGGCATGTGACCTTTGACATAAAGAATCAATGGCGGATCCCAGGGAGGGGTTACAGGAGCAGCCCACACCCTCAAAATATTCGAACAAAACTCTGTAACCCCCTCCCCCCCCCCATTTTAGGACATAATCTAGTCAACTACTTATGAGCATAAACGTGATACATATAGGTTTATTGAATTGGGCGCTTCGGGGTTTTAGGCACCCCCAACCCCCATCTCCACCTCTAGTTCGAAACCTTCGTACCGCCACTGGTGAAGAATAACAACATAAATGCATAAATGACAGACGGCTATATATTTGTCGAAGTGAAACTCGATGCAGATGAAAATGAATACATGTAATTAGAATAGTGCAGTCAACTGGATAACAATCTCAGACAACATATTGATTCAGATTACACAAAATTATTACAGTAGGCCTACAGACATGCGTGCCCACGGAGTTGCAGAAAGATAAGACGAAATATATGATGAAAGATGTGTAGTTTTGTTCGTAGTTCATGAAGTACAAAATACAGGAAAAACAATATCATCGACAAGTAGAGTCTTTACAGTAATTTAATAATGAGACAATTTGAGGATGCAAGAAATGGGCAAATAAGTCACTAAACGCTATAGATTTTGAGATAGAAAATTGAATAATGTTCACGATTTTACCACAAAAATATGAAACATAAAGACCATAATAGTATTGTAGTGATGTAGTCACAATGAGATAAAAGAGAAGACAATAATTGAGAGAAACAAAGAGGAACGAAGAGTTTATTTACGCTCGTCATGAAAAAAATGTGCTAAAAAAGACAATAAACCAAAGAATATAAGAATAATGATTTGCATGTAATTAGTGTGAGAACAGTAACAAATATGATGTGTTACAGCGTTAAAACGTGGTCAGTGGTTACTGTATGAACTTGCAAAGGCACTAATGTATGTAGTGTCTGAGGTTTTGATGTATTGAGACCTCTCCCCCCCCCAAAAAAAAAAAAACCATATATGACTGTCAATGTATGCAACAATATGGTATGAATAAATCATATATTGCTAAAATATTGGTATCAGAACCCCGCACTCAAGTGTGACTAAATTCATCTACCGATTTGTCATTATGTCCAATCTATCTTTTTTGTGCCGGTGGGTTATGGGAAGGCACTGTGTATAGTGTGTGCTATAAATAACTCATTACACAATGGAACTGAATGCTGTACGCCTATATAAAAATGCAATGATTCACGGACTATGTATAAGGTGTTTTGTACCCAACCTCACCCCCTCCCTCACTATGAAGTTTTGAAAAGACCATGTATTGGTGTGTGGAGGCCCTGACGCGTAGTATACAATGAAAAATATAGGTTGAGAACAAAAGAAGACATGTAAATAGGAACACTTCCAGACGCTATACAAACCGTCAGACGGTGTGCATAATGATGAGAAACAGTTATATAGTACCTCCTTCGAAACATGGGAGAAGAATGCGTACGTTATACATGCAGACAGTAATGTTGACTGTATAAGATGTACAATATATGCTTGAACAGAGAGTGTAAAAAGTATATGTATATGTCATATTTATATTATAATAGAATTATTAATCACATATAGATTTCAAAGCTATATGTTATACAACTGACACGAAGGGAGATTAATGTAAAAGTAGAGCAAGGAGAATCATGACGAAGTTACAAATCATGTAACCGTGTAAAATGTATAAAATGGCCAATTTTACTTGTGCAAAAGTGTACAGAGTATACATATAATTAAGATTGTCATCGACGAGGAAGGGGGAGCCCCCCGAAAATTTGGAAATTAAATCAAAAAGTTGGCATAAAAAGCATTTCCGTCTCTCCCTCTTTCTATTTCAAACCTATGTTATACACCTAAAACGAAGAATATGTAACATGGGTGTAATGTAGAGAGATGAACGAACGTGAATGAAAGATGTCCATGTACATGTTCACAGAGAGAGCACCATGCACAAATTGTCATGTAGACTGACCAAATTTACTTTAAGAACTGTAAAGAGAGCACATCCATGACAACATAACGACTACATGTAAATGACACGAGTTATTTGAAAGAGAGAATTGCAGTCAAAATAATGAACCGTGGAGAAGACAATCGATCCAGAAAAAACACTGAGAGAGAGAAAGATGGAGTGTTAGATATCGTCTGCTGTGAACTGGGAGGACGTTACATGTAACTCAATGTAAATTTGGTGAAATATAGCCCTTCTAGATTTCAGCAGACGACAACGGACTTGTTTATGACTGAAGACAAATATTTGACTAGGACATCACGTA
This sequence comes from Hemicentrotus pulcherrimus, assembly GCA_003118195.1. Lineage (NCBI taxonomy): Eukaryota > Metazoa > Echinodermata > Echinoidea > Camarodonta > Strongylocentrotidae > Hemicentrotus > Hemicentrotus pulcherrimus. The sequence goes on along the minus strand of BEXV01000783.1, from coordinate 145,042 downwards.
CAGCGAAGGCACCGTTGCCATGGTAACTTACTCGACCTCGGAAGAACTAAGATTATTGACATCCTAGGAAAGGTCACGTGGCATGTGTGGATAATGTAATGAGAGGATTATCATATAATATTGGCATTAAAATAAACATGGAATAGTGCGATTGGTTTTGACTGTTGCAATGTATGACTATTGACAGACAGACCAGGGACATGTCACTGGACAGACCATACAACTGTTTACTTGTATTGGGTATAGTATGTTTGTTATACCAGGTTATACCCTGTTTATACTTATGTACCCTCTACATACATGTACCAGATGTGCTAAGAAACGTAACGACTGTTTACATGTATCGTACACATGTACAAAACTACAATGTCTGTTAAGAATAAACAAAGTTGATCATTCCCCGATTTGAATGTTTTCTGACTAATCTAAAACAATCAAATCTTTCATGGCCTAATTGTTCTTGGAGACACGGAGTTAGGAAGGTATTTTGGGATGAGTCATGATTTGAAGACTAGATCTAGAAAAGAATACACCTCTGCAAAATAGTTTGGGACTTTTCCCTCGAAAGTAGGAGGCTTATTAAAATACAAAAAAAACTGCTGTATGTTATTCCACGCGCAGCACTATTATAGCACACTGAACAGTCATAGAGCATCTGTGTAATACGCCTACTCTGGTACTATGCCTTTCTATACAAAATACACCTGCAGTGTGTTTTCTGTGCGCATATTTAACGAATGATGAATTTCGCTACAAATACGGTTATACTGCTAAAACTCAAGGCGGAATTATACCACGAGTCATATTATTAGTCATCAAAAATCTGCATTTTCATTACAATGCCTTTCATTTGTATACCCCTCTATACAAAATACACCTGCAATTATATGCGTGCATATTTAACGAATGATGAATCCCTTTAAAAACACAGATATAATAGCTAAAACTCAATGTGGAATATTATATACCACGAGCAATATTAATAGTCATTAAAAATCTGCATGTTTCATTAGAATGCAAATTAATTATGGAATTGGCGCTATTTCGCAAGTATGCTGCTGGTATATTCAACGAGGCTGTAATTAATTCACATGTAAATTATATTACAGTGTATATTTCACCAATATATTTTCTTATTATATGAAATAAATAATATGTACATCTGAATGTTTCTTACACTGTATATTTCACATTGTCATTTTAATTTGCGACGATTGGGGAAAAAAATTGAACGATTTCACCGTTATTGCACACAGAGAAGTAAGCAACAAGTGAGTACATATACCTTGTTATTCAAGAATAGGAGGCCTTCTTATAACCAAAAGGCCTACTACAAATAACTAACCCTTCTTCTGGTAATATAATAATGTATACATCACAAATCCTTGTCAACCATGTAATCAGGCTTTTTCAGAAAATCAAGCATGTACATGTGCATGAAGTTAGGAATTCGACATGAATATATTGCATTGATTTGTTTATTTACGGAGCGCATAATTCTTATGCATATTTGCATTGGCAAAATTAACACAGATGGCCTTCCTAGTAAAATCTGTACCCGTCCAGTATGTTTGTTGTTAGCTTTGTCCTACGAGCCACAAACAGAATTTTCTCCCAGACTGAGTGTTAACAATAGATTTGCTTAATCGCATTTGAATCGAATGAAGGGAATTAGATTTAATGCTGGTGGGGGAGCATACCCGACAGTTAACTGCATTTCGGTAGCTAGCTTTGTATTTGGTGAGCAGGGAGTCGGAATGAATATATAAGAATACACCATCAAATAAACACAGTATATAGGTGCATGGTACATGTAAGTATATTCGAGACATTTGCTTGATACCATGACTAGATACCATGATACATGATCATGGTTACTATTGTAGTTGTATTTTCTCAGTTCACACCCCTTGTAAAATTGATGTTTTTTGTGCATCTATTAACTCAATAATAAATACCATACCATACCATAATAAGAATGAAAGGTGGACTGGTTATTAAAGTAGGGCCTTTTTTTAATAGTTTTAGATGTAAGATGACGTCTTGTCAAAATCTCAAGGAACATAAATCGGGACAAATCAATTTTTCACTTACCTGATGAATTACAAAAGTTGGCGAGGGTATATGAATAATTTAGTTAACTGTATGTGTAATAGTTATTAGGGAACCTTATACCATGGAGATAAAAGAAGAGATGTATTTCATAATACGTGTATCAATGTGTATATCTCCTGCTTAGCTGATTAAATTGCGCTACGGCTACAATAACAGCGTTCAATCAATATAATAATGTAATGTAATACGTATGGGTACTCCAAGCATATAACTATGTCTAATCGTCTACGATGGGTGTAGTCCATTGTCGTGGGTACTGGGTAGCCGAATATAACATGAATTTGGTGGCTCGATGAATTATCAATCATAACATTTGGTTCATACTCAGTATGTTGTACTTGTTCCAGTTGTTTGAACGTTTTTATCTTTCTTCCTGTGATTGAATCTCCATTCGTTTTCATAGTTTATCGGCCTTTGCCTGAATAAAATGGAATTGTGTGAGCACAATGTAGATCGAAATGAACGTTCTTCATCGCATACTATCTTAATTTGTAATAGCGAATGATTAAGAAGAAAACGATGTCTATACTGAACAAAATCTAATTCATGCATTTGATAGCACATACAACTTTGAGAAAAACATGTTGATTGTGTCAAATAAACATTATTCCCACAATCGGCCGCAGAATATAATAGATAACTTGAGATCATTTAAGTAGCACATGTAGTAAAATACATATGCAACATTTTGTGAATATTATACTGTGAGTTAATGGTAATGGTGTACAGTTTACACAAATTGTTAAATATTAGATGAAAGTATATTATGAACATTTATGACGGGCAACCAAGGCATAGTTGTTATGATAAGACAGATGGGTTATGAGAGACAACAAAAATAGAAGAGTTTATATAAAAATGATCAGATATGTAGAATGAAATCTATATAGATGATGAATAAAGTTATATAGAATAGATTTGTAGGAATTGTATGTACAACAAAGTGTGGTCACTTTGATGTAAAAAATTCACTATAATTAAGGAAATTATAATGTAGTAAATATGGGTAACACTCTCCACCAATTATTTGATGTAACACCTTACTGGGAAACAATAAATTCAGACACATTTATCAAATATCATGTAAAGTTTTCTTGAAAATTTGAAAGATGTCTGCGTTATGATTTTATCTCATTGTCTGCATGGCATTGTACAAGACATCATAATGTAAGCCATTAATATACCCCCAAAAAAGGAGAAAAGATTTGAATATAGACTTACCTCTTCCGATATGTCTGATAGTCCTCCTCGACTCCTGGTTATATTCCTCGCCTCATCATCCTGCCCATCATTGATCACGATGGACTTCAGTATCCTCTTCCCTCCTGATGTTACCCTCTGACTCGCCACCTTCCTCTCCCTCGCCTCGACGTCGTCCTGCGAGATTACCGTCTCCAGCGAGCTGTCGCTTTCACTCACTGACTGGTCCGACGTGGTCGTCATCGACATCGATGAAGCGTCCATGTAGGAGGAATACTCCGTGAAAGAATTACTGGGAGAACGACTGGTGGATAGGCCTAGCAGACTATCCACTATTTCTTCCATGGTCACGGATGGGGGTTGGACGCCGCCGGCGTATCGGGCTTCGTCCAGGTTTTGAAAGCTCGACGACATCGCACGTTGATCCCATGAAGTGCTGAAGGTGACATCGTCTTGATCAGCGCTGGTGTCGGTGACGGTGATATGGGGTTGGTTGACGAGTGAGGCGGTGATTTGGGGATTCGAACTCCTGATCATCGTCGAAGGCGATGAAGATCCAGCGAAATATCGTTGATCGTGATTTGTTGGCGAGCGTAAGATGGGCATATCCCGACTTGAATACTGCGACGCTTGGCTCCAGCCATTATTGTTATTGCCATTATTATTATAGTAAGTGTCAGTGTTCATATTTCTGGGTAATGTAGCTTCATCGTCTCCATGGTAACCAGAGTATTCATATGGTCGACGACGGGAGTGGTCAATGTCGACTTCTCTCTGGTGATGGTAATCAGTAGGGGAACTAGCTGAACTTGAAGAGGTAGCTGGGTGTGAGGAGATATCTCTTATGTAAACTTCAGGTGGTGGAGGGGGTGGAAGGGGGGAGCTGTCTCGGCTGTTGTAGTATCCTTCTGATGGGGGAGGGGGTGGAAGGGGCGAGCTTGAGGTGGCTGAACTGTAGTATTCTTGTGGCGCTGGTGGTGGTGGAGATGGAAGCGGTGGGGACGAACACGCCTCTTGTTGTTGGGTGCTCACTGCTGAGATGTAAAACATAGCCGATCCACCGATTCGCTCATCCTTTTTCACTGCAATCTCGTAAGGATCTTCCTCATCACCAACCGATCTACTCCTCTCTCTTTTTGCTTCTTCTCTATCACCATGAACTGGGAGATTGTACTCCTCCTGGTTCCCTCCAACCAGGTCCTCCGCGGAATGAATATCTTCATCAGGAGAAGCTCGCCTATAAAGCTCTGGGTTCATTGGCAGGGCAAACTCACTAGTCCTCACATCTTTATGGATTTCGTCACCGATGCTGAAAGACAAGTCATGTCGGAGGGGGGCACTGAAAGACGACGTAATCGGCTGGAAGCCTGGCGTCGGCTCCGTTGAATCGATGGGCAGTTCAGAAAATGACCAGGACGTGTGCACTGGGGCGGATGGGGAGACACTGGGTGCTGGAGAAAACCCAGTTCGAAGTCGGGCCTCTCGCGTGAACGACATCCTTGTCGAGCTCGTGGGTTGAGAAAAGAAACGATGTCCAGTTGGAGTAGGAGGTCCACTCATAATCTGTCGGGGTTTGTGATTACGATATGCTGGGAGACTTCGAATATCTCCGCTCATAATCTGCTTGAAATGCGATGATTTTCGATACCAAGTGGGCAGTTCCATGCGCTTCAGAGTTTCCCTCATACGAGCGAGTTGCTTTGCAATCACACCGCCCGAGCTTTCTCGCCAGTCAGACTGAGACTCCGTAGCATCCGCGTCGTACTCGAGATTTGGTCCCGGAGTAAGAGAGCGTTTACCCTTTCGTCTTGCTACATCAAACGGTACAGTGAGTTCAGTTGTAATACTGTCTGTATCAGAATCATGAGCTGATGTAGAATGTCGCGGATCAGGACTTCTTTTTGTAGCTTCCTCCCATGATTGTTCAACTTTATGATCCTTTATATTTCCGGCTGCATTCTCGTCACCCGACTCCACTTGAGAAGTTGGTTGTTTATTCGAATTATCACCAGATCTGCCTGCTATAATATCCGCAATGACATCAAGATTGTCCTTGGCACTCACAGAAAGCCGCAAATTAGGAATAGGAGCTAAACGGGGGGCTCTTTTTACCGAAATCGGTTGTTCTGCTGTGCAAACTGACTCTTGTTTATTTTTCTCTTCAATGAATACCTTGGGAGGCAAGTCCTTTTTGTCCTATTGTTTTGCAAACTGATCATCTCTTTGTTTCGGTTGAATTGTTTGCTCGCTGATTATTTCCTCGCTCCGCTCTGTCTCGGTGACGACAAGTACTCTTTCTGACCTCCAGTCTGCCAGCGAGGTTTCCATGAACACGTCGTCGGTGTCCCCGGCCGACCATCGTCGATTTCGAGCGCCCAAATCGACTGGAGTTTTCTCACTAGCCTCTGTTCCAGACAAAGGCTTATCTCTCGCATGTTGATTCTGCCCTTGTTTGACAGCGTCATTATCAGACGGGCAAGGTTCGCTGACGATTAACTTCGGAATGGCGTCACTTGGAGACGGAGCATGCGTAGTAGAAGCTGAAGTGGTGGAGCCAGGTATTTTAGCATCAGAGGGTGACGAATGCATCAGCTTGGAATTCGCATCACGTGATGAAATCTTTGATGAATACTTGAATGAGCTTGGCTTAGGTGGCACAGGCGGGGGACCAGCTCTACCTGAAGGCTTCGGGAATTTTGGTTTGGCTGGTGAGACCTCGCCACTCTTGGACCTCTGGGTCACAAACTGCTGGTAAGAATTCATGAAATCGGTAGGATCGGGAGAGGGATCGCGTCCCGAAGATGATGATGGTGGCGATGTCGCTTCCTGTCTATCATTCTCGCCGACATCGTCCAAGAGCTCGTCATCACTTTGAACAATCTTAGCTTTCTTAACAAAGCTATGCTCCCTCTTCAATGGAGACACGACTTTAGTTTCATCGTCGTCCTCATCGTCGTCGTCGTCGTCATCGTCTTCATCATCATCATCATCATCCTCATCCTCGTCACTTTCCTCCTCACTACTTGAAGAATCTTCATTCTCAGACGAGCTGAATTGGTTTTCCCTTACATCATCCTCAATAGGTATATCGGGTTCAGAGTCCAAGTTTGCTTTGAGATTAGGCTCTGGTGTTTGTATTGGCATACTCGTATCAATTATTGGCCTATCTTCAAGACTCTGAAACAAGCTGATATTTTTCTTCACTGGTTCAAGACGCTCTGCAACCACTTCTCCTTGTTGGGTCACTTCAGGGCTTTGAGATGGCGTAGACGCGTACTCTTGTTTCGTCCAATCAAAGAGCGGCTCATTGTCAAATGTGTATGTTGATCCTTCTCTGTCGGGAACAAAATTCTGAGACTGGTTTTGATGATATGGCATTGCCCGTTGCCCAAAATCTTTGGATTGGTTTTGATAGTACGGTGTAGCTTGTTGCTCTAAATTATGGGAAGAGTCTCGAGGAAACGGCGTCTTTTGTTGCTCAAAGTTTTGAGATTGGCCTTTATGATGCTCAACATTTGGGGTGTGGTCCTGATCATATGGCGTTGCTCGTTGCTCGAAAGCTTTGGACTGGTCTTGGTAATATGGCGTCTCTTGTCGCTCAACATTTTGGGTTGGGTCTTGATAATACGGCGTTTCCTTTTGCCCAAAATGTTGGTTTGGGTCTTGATAATACGGCGTTGCTTCATGCTCAAACTTTTTGGGCTCGTCTTGATAGTATGGTGTCTCTTGTCGCGGAATATTCTGCAACTGGCCCTGATACGGCGTTGCTTGATACTGGAAATGTTGGGGCTTGTCTTGATAGTATGTTGTCACTTTTTGCGGAATATTCTGCGACTGGCCTTGATATGGCGTTGCTTCACTTGCTTGTGGCTCAAAATCTTTGGACTGGTCTTGGCAATATGGTGTCTCTTGTTGCTGACTATTCTGAGACTGGCCTTGATAATACGGCTGCGCTTGATGATCATATCCATATCTATTGTGAGAAGAGGACTGATATTGAGGATTAACATCTTCATTTTCCCCACGTGATTCACTAACCAGTTGGCAATCGACGACTTTAACCGGTTCGTTGTCGACGGACGACACCTGTTCTGACACCGGTTCTGAAACCTGTTCCGATTCAAAGCCGGATTCTGGTTCAGCATTCATCTCATGTTCTGGCAGGGGTTCATGTTCATGTTCATCTTGTTGGTATACAAGTGGAACAGGCTTTGTTTGATGTCCCCATAGTCCGATCACAAAAGCCCCTCCAGCAGTCCTTGTAACAACTGGAGCGTTTTCATCCACCGTAGCAGTGTTATCCTCTTCACTTTCTATCTCATTTTCTTCTCTTTCGATGTAGCTGTCTTTTGTTAGCTCATAAAAAGGATCTTCATTCTGTCTCGTTTCCTCTTCACTTGGATCATCAGCAGGAAATTGCTTGGTATCAACAATTTCAGGTTGCATGCGGGTTACAGAATTTTCTCCAGGCATTTCACTAGGCATTTCACTAGGAATATCAGCTTTAGGAACGTAATTCCTTGTTGATGGCAGCTCAAGCAAATATTCTTTCTCAAAGTGATAAGGGATGTCCGTTTCTTTGGATTGCTTGTTAGAGATGACGGTTTCGTCGCTACTCCTTACATCATCACTGGTAAAATCAGATCGATCATGATCGCTAGGGTACTGCCCCCACATCCTGGGCTCCTGCTCAAGTTCAACGATCTCGATCATTTTGCTGTCACTGGGCCCTCTCCTATCAAACCCGTTGTTCCATTCGTTTGACTGGCCATGATTATAATCTTGTAGTGTAAATGTTCTATGAGCGGGTTCTACTTCTCCACGTTCAGGATCATACATGTCATCAATGAGAGTTTCCTTCTTTGCTTGGACACCCGCTGTGAAGCCATCTCCACCTGGCCAATCTGCACCAGTCGACTTTGATTCGGACGATGATGTGGGTGCGATGCTGTTGTTATACAATTGTCTGTCGCCTACCGTTGGTGTTGGTCTTTCATGTTGAGAGTTAAAGCTTAGATCTTTGAGTTGAGCTTCATAGACGGGTGTGCCAATGTAAGGCATCTCAATGACTTGCACTGCAGGGCTGACACCGGCTCTGCTAACATCTTCAGGCTCCAGGGTGATGTCACTGCTCACGTCTTCGAAAGATGATGAATTACTTGGGACATACACACGCACCGCATCTCCTCTGTAGGGTTGGATTGAAGAATATGCAGGCATTACGTGTATGGTTTCATTATCCTCATCCTCATTTTCTAAAGTCCTTTCTGTTTCAACATCTTCGTCATCACTTTCGCTGCTATCATCTTCGTCGTCGTCGTCGCTGTCCTCATGTTGGTCGGTGAGACTCCTCTGGTAGTCATCACCATCACTGGTATATGACAATGTCCCAGTAACTGTGCTATGCTCTCTGGAGTAGCCTGCTTCGGATTCCTCTGGAATTGTTTCGAGAGTCGGATAAACCGGCAGTTCGTCATCTTCTCTGTAATAACCGACATCTAAAGGTTCGGGCATAGCTTGCATCAGCATCACTTCAGGAGGCAGAGGAAACTCGTTATTATCCATAGGCGCCTTCTCAGGTTCATCCTCGTCAGAATACGATGCAGATTCACTGGCATTGTGTGTCTGTGTCTGTGACTGCAGTTCGTGGTCTGGTGGAGAATAATTGTGTATTTCATGAGGACGTTGATGGTACTCCTTTTCCTCTGTAATCTCATAAGTTGGTGAACTGTAATCGTATATATGGTTATCTGGTTCTGCTGGTTCAGCATCAAAATGAACCCTTGGTCGAGCCATTCCCATGTCAACAAATTTTGTCGTCACCCCTCCAAACTCTAATGATTGAACCTCACGCGGTAAATCAGCAGTCTGGCACTCCGCAGATTCAGTGTCGACTTTACGAGGCTCGGGAGTCGGTTCAATATCCATAGCATCATGGGTCAGGTCGTCCGTTTGTATTTCAATTTCCATGGTTTGAATTTCTTTTTTTACAGGTTCGGTTTCGGTTTGCATGGTTTGAATTTCGGTTTCCATGGTTTGAATTTCGGTTTCCACAGTCTGGATTTCGGTTTGCATTGTCTGGGGTGGGGGTGAACCGACAGCGGCATCAGTTGGGCTAGGATCACGTAGCTCTTCATTCGATGTCTGAATCGAAATAGAATTTGGTTTCGGTTCCAATGACGTTTCATACATGATAAGATCAAGATCAACTTGAGAGCTGAAATCGTGGTTCGGGCGAGTTTGAACCCCCGTTGACATCATCTCGGCTGGGAAGTCTTCATACGTGATTTGGACCGCCAAATTCGATTCGGATTTTGTCCGACTTGTCTGAGCTGTGGACGAGGACAACGGAGACGGAGATAATTCTGTCCTTGGGGCAGGTTGCGAGCTTTGGGCAGGTTGCGAGGTTTGGGTAGGTTGCAAGTTTTGGACAGGTTGCAAGCTTGGAGTAGGTTGAGAGCTCTTGAATGAAATATCAGATTCAGATTTCGACTGAGCAACAGTGCGGCATGTACTTGCATGATAAAAGACTCTGCCAGGCAACGAGTGTTTAGTGAATGCATCAGCGCTAACTCTGGGTTCTCTTCCGGCTTCTCTTCCGGACAGGTTCAAGTCTGATCTTGTGTAAGACACAGCTGGCGACATGGCAGGCGGATAACGGATTATTTCAAATGATGGCTTGGCGAGGGGTAAGGGCTCATCATCTTCATCTTCTGAGGATGGCGTTCGGTTAGCTCCCCTTCGTGTAGAATCCCTTTCCGGATCACTCGACTCAGACTCGGTTTCATTCGGTTCGGTGTCGGGTTCTGCCGAGAAAACCGTCTCCTTGCCGGTTATATATCCCCTACTGGTAACCGGCGCCCTGGTTTGCTGGTCATCTACATGTATCACAATATTGGATGTGTTTTCATCACGCTTTCGTCTCCCACTTCTCACTCGAGGCTCTTTATCCAAAGCGATGATGGATAGCATGCTAGTATCATCGTCAGAATCATGAAAGAAGTTATCATCATCATCACTATGTAGTATAACCGATGGCTCAGCCAAGCTATTAGCGCTCACCCTCCCCGTCAGAGAGAAGTACGCATGTTGAGGTGGAGGTCTATGGCTCTCTTCCCTAGGGGCTTGATGTTGAAGTTCTGGTTGCTGTTCTTGCAACACATGTGGGGTTTGATGTTGCTGCCTTTGTTGATTTTGTTGTGTCTGCTGCTGTTGATGTGGATCTTCATAGCCCTCTGTTAACTGTGTCTGTATGCGCCTTCTCACATTTGGTGCAGGGGTGATTTGAAAAGTGTCCACTCCTGGCGTTGCTCTTTCGACTCTTGGTTGTCGCTCTTCATGTCTTATCGGTACGGGCTCAGGCTCTGCCTCTGGCCTTGCCGGTGCAGACTGGGGTTCTGCGCCCAGAGTAGTTTCCTTCAATCCTTTCCGAGGCTTTGGTTTAGGCTGGGGTTGTATGTTTTCTGCTCCTTGTAATTGGATGTTCCCTTCATTTGCTAGCCTCTGAGCTCTCCGTCCTTTAATCTTCTTCTGTTTCACTTCAGTGGCTACTTTCGCTGATTCCTGTCTGACGAGTTTCATGTCACGTTCACGTTCTAGTTCCTCACCTGGCTCCCAATAAAAACAAGTTTCTTTCATTTTGGTGGGAGGCGGATTGTAGCCACTATCACTGCTTTTGGAGGATGCTGAAACGTCCTGGTCAGACTTGTTGTCGATGCCAAGAGATGTACGCTTTGCTGGAATTGGCGGTTGCAGCAACTTTTGAAACATGTCTTTTTGTGTCGGAATAACCTCTTTCTCCCTTTGCTGTGACTGGTAAGTGGGTGGAGTTTGCCTACCAGAGGCCATATTAGGCAAACTATTTGTTTTAGATTCGTGAACAGCTTGGGTGTGAGGACCTAGCAGAGGAGCAACTTGTTGCTGCATTTGATGTTGCTGTTGGATCATCCTATCTTGTTGTGTCTTTCGGGGTAAAGAATGTTGCTTCACCTCGTGTTGTTGGTGAGGAGATTGTTGCTGCTGTTGGTGACGGTTCGGTTGATGTTTCTGCTGTTGATGGTTAAGTTGTGGATGCTGTTGATGTTGTTGCTGATGTTGTTGCTGATGTTGTTGCTGTCGTTGATGGGGCTGGGGTTGTTGCTGTCTCTGTTGTTGTGGCTGATGGGGAGCAACTTGGGGTTGTGACCTACCTGGGTGATGAACTCTTACATCTCCCACAGCATAGTGTGACTCAAATTGTGGTGGCTCATGTTTTTTCTCGGGGTGACTTTGAACCCTTCTCCTTATCCCTCTAGGATCTCGATCAGGCAAAGGAGGGGGCACAGTGTCACCACTCATTAATCTTGAATGTTGCTTTGGGTGTTGTAGGTGTGGAGGGTGCCGAGAGTGTTGTTGTTGCTGCTGTCGACTCTGTGGAGCCCCTCTGCTTGGTGCTTCTTGTGAATGTTGTGGGTGGCCTTGAAAGTGTTTGTCCTGTTGCCTCTGTTTATTATCCCTTTGGGGTTGCTGAGGGTCAGCTGAAACATTCTGTCTCATTTCCCGCGGAATCGTTCCTTCCCGAGGAAGAGTTCCTCCTCGAGGAAGGGTTGAGGGAGGAATTCCTCTTGGATCTTCCTTTGGATTTTGCCTCTGGTGAGGAATTTGACGATCCGGTATTCGAGGGCGTGCTTCATTCTGACTATGCAGAGTTGACGTCGATAAAATTGAATGTCTACTTGCGGCATCATTCATTCCAGGAGGGAACACCAGAGGGGCTCCTCCTTGCCCCCCTCCTTGTCCCCCTTGCAGGGCACTCCTCTCATGGCGGAGATTGTAAATCAACTGCTGCTCCTCGGGTGTTAAACCCTGCACTGAGGGTGCCTGTATTGACACCGTAGATGCTAAGCTTTGTTGAGACACAGCTGGGGAGGGGCCACGACGCACCCCTGGCGAGTGGAGGGGGTGCAACCCACCCCCATTAAGCTGACCCCCTGGATGGTGCACATCAGCTGGCCCAACATATTTCCTTGGATGTTTGTAATGCGACTCATCATCCTCCATCCCATTCCGGTAATTGGGATGTTTAATCCCATGTTGTATTTCAGAATATTGGATAGGTGAGGGATATCTCCCTTCAACTTCAGTAGTGTTATTATTATTACCTCTCCTAAGCGTTCCTCCTCGACCAACATTTGCATAAATGGGTTGAATACCAACGTTTCCATGACCACGCATAAAATTACCATTATCTTCAAAGGGACCATAAAATAATCGATCAATCCTTTCCAGTGATTCTTGTGATTTTGCACCTTGTCTACTTTTGTCTGCTTTCATGTTTTTCAGGATACTTTTAGGCACAGGAGCGTTAGGATCATCTTCTACCACGGCAATTTTGACCGCTTTTTTCCTCTTCTTCGTATCCTTACCGTCTCTCCTTCTCGCATCAGCTTCGTCATGTTTTCTCTGCGCCCCAACCGAGCGAACAATCACCACCCGTTTCTGGGGCTTCGGCCCGAACAACGACGACATTTCGCTGGTACTGCTATCACTGTTAATTTCCAAACTTGTTTCACAAACAATATCACTATCCGCTTCACTTAAAACATCCCCCTTCTTCTGATCACTAGAAACATTTCCAATATATCCATATGGATCCGAGTCAGGCGTTGTTACTTGTCTTTCCTCGTTTGAATATTGCGAAACATGGCCGTTGATATTCCCAAATGTTATAACGTTCGGTATGGATTGTCTATTGACACAGTTTGTATGAGGCGCTATCGTCCGTGTACTTTGCCCCTTACAACTCAACGACTGTGCGGGGTTATTGTTATTGACGGCCGTCACATTGGGACCGCCTATTGTTGAGGGAGCGGGCAAGCATAACTGCTTCCCAGACGCGATCGCAGGCGTTTCTGTATTGTTGTTATCACAATAAATGTACGAGTTATTAGTCACTGGCAAGATTTGGGTGACACCTGGTGGTTCCTTCACCACGATGGAGTATCTTCCGTTGCTCCCTAAAATCGCAAAGTAGCGCGCGTTGGTGATGATGTGGCTGCGACGCGGCTTCGTCGCTACGGTGATGTTATCGAGGTCATCGACATTAGGTGTCGGATGCTGAGGGGGCGAATGATACTGATGATGAAAAGGATGCAATCGTGGTCGTGCTGAGATGAGCGGTGATGCCTCCCTGCTGGCCAATGGCTCCGCCTCCTCGATGATGCTCTCGAGAAAGAACGGCCATAGTCGAGCTCGTTTACCGACTCCGACTAACCCTGGGATTGACTTTCCACCTAGATTCTTGAACAAATCATCGTCACTGTTTGCACATAGGTCCTGGTAGTCTTCATGTTCAAGTATTGCGCGATACTCCTCTAAAGCATGCATGCTACAGCTCCTTCGTCCCCTTGTCTCCTTCCATCACCTCAATTTAACCAAATCAAAAATATTTTTTCATTTTATGATCAGCAACGATGATAAATAACCATGTTTTTTGCCCCAGTGTGATGAACACACACGTAATGCACTATCATCTATAATACGCCATCTACTACGCCTCCGATACAGACTTGTAGAGGAAAAGCTTTTTATGCCCGCCATCTGCCCTCTCGCTCGCTCCTGATTGGTCGATAAATCTTACTCTCATCATCGATTTCTTTCCATCTCATTATCATAATGCAACTCATCAATGTTAAATCGGATTCCATGCCTGCACGGGTGGCTGTCAGATTCATACGCTTTTCATGAGGACACTCCAATATCTTGCAGGGCATTTCAATGATAGAGCCAGTCTTCCATATAAGGAAATCACATTATCATACACAAATATCCACTTTGTACATGTAACACCTCGGCTAATTATTCTCTCATAATTTGGCTTCGGGCATCGCATGCGTAATTGATTGAAAGTGGGTTGAAAATGGCTGCTCCGAATGTAATTAGCTAATTAATTCGTTTCAGGGCCAAATCGCTCTATTTAAACGAAGCACGAGGAATAACAACTTTTATTCGTGTCCCCTAATCAAAATATTCAAAATACACTTTACACAGTGAAGGAAATAGTAATCAAATAAGGGTTTTAAAAATAATTCATATTAATTGATTTAGATGAAAGACCCGACAGCTAATTGTCAGATCATTTAAATAGATGTCATATTATATGCGCCATGAAGGTATGTTATTGTTGGTTTTTAGGGGTTTCCCTTTTCATGGGGGCTACATAATATTTAATCGGAGAATTCAATGTTAGGTCTACTATTTTTTTAAGGATTGTGAAGTAGCCATTAATTGGTAACGAGTGCATCTTGATCGAGGAATTATTTATGAGTTTTTATTTTTGTTTTCTTTTTGTCAGAACTTTAAATTTAATATACCCTATAATCAGGGTATGTGAGTTTAACTCTCGTATCCCTGCTATAAGGATCTTTGGAGAGAGAACTTCGGAGAGACCAATGAACATTCCTTCCAGTACCGCCCCCCCCCCCCCTTCCAGGTATCTATTAATCATCAAATATTCAGAATTTCAGTATTTTGATATCGATTGCCGTCGGATGATTGCTGTCATTATCAAATACCATTTGTAATATTTCATTCGTCGTTTTTTATATCCTTTCAATCTGTATTGCTTCATTCGTAAATAACATACGGATATGCATCATTTTGGCGATTGACGACAGAGATGGCGCTAGACTGAAATCCTGACTTCTCGTAGTAAAGCAACACGCAAAAATAAGACTATTGAAAAGTGTGCCGTCCAAATGATTGTTTTCACTAACTTCCAATTTGTATACCATATACAGTCATGTTTGTTTATGTGCTTGTTTGTCTATATGTGTTTAATTAAAGTGTCACAATGTGAAGTTTCATCATAGGTATCCACTCTGTCCACTTGCGTGCTTGGGGCTGCTGCCCCTCCACCCCCATCCCCCCCCCTAAAAAAAAAAGTTTCACTATCAAAAGGGGAAAAGAAAAACAAAGTGAAAAGAAAGAAAAGAGAAACGAGAAAGAAAAAGAATAAAAGAAGGAAGAAAGATAAGGCATCATCTTTGTTTACCAATGCCACTTTCTTTTATAATTATTTCAAGTAAAATTGATAAGCAATTAAATTTCGTTTTGGGGCCTAATGTGTCTTGTCTTTGGGGTCTAGGCACGATTATTTTTTTGAATTTCAAAGGAGGTCGCTATTAAAACATATACATATTTGATTCTCTACTTTTCCTCTTCTCCCCCCGCCCCCCCCCCCCCCCCCCCCCCCCCCCCCCCCCCCCCCCCCCCCCCCCCCCCCCTCTCTCTCTCTCTCTCTATCTGTCTTTCTCTCTTTTGCTTTCTCTTTCTTCCTGAGTTCTGACAGTCGAAATCTCCCTGCAACTCATCAATCAGTGCCATACTGTTTTCATGGAACAGACCCCATTACATTTATTTTCTTTAAAACAACAAAGCAAAATAAAAAACGAAATTGTAAAAAAAAAAAAACATACATTTTCATTGAAATTACAGAATATGTATAATCATTAATCATTAATAAAGAAACATCCCTGCTGCAATATTAAATACCTATTATATCAGACTTAGAAAACTTGCCCATGAAAAAAATTGAAAATCATACATAACTTTGATGTCAAAGGGCATTGAGCATACGAGATAAATTGTGCATTCATATGTTATTTGAGGGAAACCCTTTGGATTCATCGTGCCACCTCGTGAAATATGCTTGTATCCTACTCAAGGCCAATCAATATTAGATCATTATTATGCATATTATTGTAATAATCAAAAATTCATGGTGCAGCATTAATACATGTATATCATACATGAAAAACTTGCTTCATGCAAAACTTGAAGACAAAAAAGGGCTTTTATTCGATCAGACACAATAGTAAATCAAACAGACTATACAAAATATTACACTTCTCGTTCCGATTCATGACATATGGTCAACAGCTCATACGATATTCTCTTGTATCCCACACTATGCCATTCAGTATTATATACCGCATATGAAGATGTTAGACCTCTAATTGGTCGAAACTACAGTCATGAAATTCACTGCTGACTGCTGGGCAGTATAGCGATTAACATTGACCGGGCATAGTTCTACCTGCCCGTACAATGCAAGGATGCAATGGTTGCACATGATATTAACAATGGATACGAGCAGCGAAACACCCTCAAACATGCTCTCAGGAAGATTTCCCTAGACCCTTCAAATAAATACATTTTGACAATCATATTTTGTTGAAATTTCTCTCTTTGAGAATCGACACTGCTGATGCAGTATGTTAAACAAATATTGACTGCTTCTTTTTACGGGTCTCTTTAACAACTATAGCTTCTCTGTAATCTGGAGACTGCACTATGCCCCTTTACACCGTCTCAAGGCATAGCACAATTTTTGGATCACCTTGGGCCATATTATTGACCATGCCTCTCAAAGCAGTCAGTATTTGTTTATTATATCAGTACTGATAGTACCATAGCCGATTTTGACAAGCATTTTGAAAATGTCCATCTCTTACAACTCTACCAACATGTCTTCTCCTAGAAGACGGTCAGATGAGCTGAAAGATGAATTTCTCGAGTCAAAACATGCAATCATTCATCAGACGCGCAGCCCTCTTGATCCTTTAGCATCAATAGCCCTCGTTGGAGGATTTAATACTGGTATAGTCTGGAAATTTCTTCTGTAGGATCTTTACCGCTATGCTGTGATCAGCCTGCCCGAAGCCCTGTGTTAATGTAAATGAACAAAAGCAAATCAAAAGGGAGAACAAAAACACTAAAGGGGAGAAGAATGCATGGAAGAGACTCAAGAGAGACAAGAGTGAGATGGAGGAAGAAAGTGAGAGCAAGAAAAAGGATGTAGGGGATAGAGAGAGAGAGAAAAAGAAGACGGGATGAGAGATTGTTGAGAGGGAGACAGTAGAGCAAGTTAAAAAGTGTAATACATTGACTGATGAAAAAACTTAATATGATAAATGTAGCACTTTGTGCAATTGATTTGAGAACCTGAAATCCATCTAGTCAAACTTCAGTCCTACCTCTGCTGCCCATACAGCAACTACATAACAAATCTCAAATTAAAACTGTAATAAATGGGTTGTGAACATTTTGAATGTAAATAACCAGTTGTACTACAACTGCTCCTGCGTCAATTTCTCAGAGTTGATTTGCCACACTAATGGAATTTGTAACTTCAACCCTTAGATGTCGATCTTCAATGTAATAAAGCCCAGATCAACTTTTGCAGCAGCAAACATAGAGCCACCTAAATAACTACCAAAAGTTTTATTTGCCAACCTATACGTTCCTCTTGCATATTACCACATAATGCTTCAGTGACAATACGCATAGCTCCATGGTTAATTCCTGACTTCCACCATAGGCAAGACACTTTACCTAACCTTAAACCGAACTAACCTAAAACCATAACCACACACTTTTGGCAAAATAAAACCAGGATGAAATGTCACAGGTGTCATGGTAGTGTCAAGGGAGTTGCTCTCGTGTGTGTGTGTGTGTATTGGGTTTTTACAGACGTGTATCAATCAGGTTTGATTATTTACGTCTGGGGACCGACCTTTAGCCGTCACCATCCGAAAGACGTGACTCAGTTTCGAACCTGTGTCCTCAGCTGAATCAGTTTGTAACTTCCACTTTTTAGCTGGATTACAGGCGCACGCCACAACGCCTAGTTGTGGCGTGAAAACATCTCAAAGGTTTTGTTCCACCGTGGGGGTATGCATAGGGGCCCCCTATCACGTTTTAACACTTACCATCGAGTAGCCATAGACCAAGATGGTCTTAGCGTTCTTGTTGTGTTCGATTCTTCCCCCTCCAGGACAGCTGCAACTGATGCCCTGCTTCTCAAGTGCTGGAGTTACTTCATCATAGATGTCGGCTGTATGGTCAATGACAAAAGAAAAGATAGATTGTCATCATCATCATCATCATCTATACGAGAGTGTAGGGTATCCTGTAGGTCTCCCAGTCAGATCACTTGGTACATTAGTAAAGGTCTATATCGGTGCATGCGTGGATGTCAGACTATGCTATTACAAAATGTTTGTCTGACCAAAAAGAATCCAAGCTGTGTTTAAATGAGTTGATGCTGGACTGGTAGTGATTACGATATGGGTTAAAGACATCTTATTACAATTTCTATTATTTCTGTTTACCTGTGAGCAGTGTTTCTTTTCTTTTTTAAATCTATCATATAAAACTAGAGTTCAAAACAGCTTTAAAGGGAATATCATTGTAAGGTTCAAGGTTGGACATCAGCAGGTACATGATAGCCCTTTCGATCCCCATTCTAAGACTTGAACAGGGAGCCCATGCACACACACGGTAGTGACGGTACACACCCTAAAAATTGGTAGATGCCAATGCCAACTCCCTGCTGAAAAAGAAATTGAAAAAGAAATGAAAAATAGAGGCTTTGTATTAATCATGTTAATATCATTCAGGATCCAGTCTTATTAAGCTTAAACTTTGTTAGTGGATCTTTACTTTAGACGATTGTTTGTAATGATATATTTTTCTTTAAAAAATGTTAGGTATGGTTTACAGCGTGCCCTTCAAATATACATCAATGAAAGTATTAGATTTAGAGGTTTGATTATAAAAAGGGTGCACATGCTGTATGTACAATTGTCTAATTTTGTTTATTTTGATATGTTCTGAACATCAGAATAATAAATAAATAGATCTACATGTATCATAATGACTCAATCAATGACCACGGATGACAGATCTTCTTTTCTTACCGTGGTATTCACAGTGGCTGTAGCCTCTAACAATATACTTTGTTTGATCTCCAGCTGATAGTCGAATCAGGATATATTTGAATTTCCCCGACGCCTCAATATCCACATCATCAACTCTGCCCAAGGCTGCCAATGCCATCTTCTTAACTACAGTTTTAGATTTTGTTTGTGTGACTTGGTCTTGAAAGTTGAAGTCTCGAGTTGAAGCTTGATGACACAACGACGAGAGAGATGACAAAGAACAAGAGCTTGCCTCTAATGCTATTGCTTATTCATTGCCTTTGACCACTCACGAATAATTCAAAGGAACTAAAATCCGCAAGAACAACAAGAAAAACAGCGGGTTGATCAGACCGGTTGATCCAACAGTACAGCAACACAACAAGCAAGTCGAAGCAATGATGAGCTACCATTTGCTATTACGTTAATCATTATGACCATTTAAACGATTTGTTTAATTCAAATATTTTTCAAATTATATATTACACCTTTATTTTTTTAATTATGATGTACTGTAATTTCAAATTTCTGTTAAACACTAATACATTATACATTCCTCAATTAGAACACTTGAAAAGCCTAATAATTTTACAAGATGTCAGCCCCCTTGCTCAACCTTAGTCTACGTGGTTGAGTTTGTTTCTCTTCATTTTTCGAAAATAATGAGTTATTTTTAGGGACTCTATTGTCCTCTGTTTAATGAAAACAACAATCAAATCATAATGTCTGCTAACAATTTTGTGAAGAGTTGTCAGGACAACTGGCGAACAGTCATTCCGTATGTTCCTCGATCGGTGGTTTTCTTGGACGGCCCCGTCGCCGAAGCGCTCCACTGGACCTCCGGCGCAGCTACGCTATTTCAAGCGGGAGCTCTGAACATAAAGGAGTTTTCATCGTTCGAGGTACCTACATATAATTGCACATCAACACAAGTGAAGATTAGAATAAATAAATAGATAAGTAAATAAATAGAAGTCAGATGCATTTAAAAATTATATGAAAATGTGAAGAACATTAACTTTTAGTTTAGATCTTATTCCCTCCACCTGTTGTCTTGTGCCCGTTGTGTGCTATGCCTATTGTCGATGTGCTGTAGTCTTCTATTATTTCTCATATTTTCTCTTTTCTCCCGTCTGTCTAGTCTCGTCTCTCGTTGTTGTTGATGTGTGTGTGTCATAGAGATGTATATCTCTATGGTGTGTGTATACTTCTTTTTTTGTTATACCCCCTTTTCCCTAATGTATTCTTAGGTAGTCACGCTTATCTATTCATCATGTTTTATCAGGCTCAGAGGGGACCCTAACAATAACAAGCTCTGCTTTTACCAGGGTCTCCTCGTCTTTCTTTTTGTTAACTTTGTTTTTATCTTTGTTATAATTTGTTATTTTGCATTGTAAATGTGTTATGATCCAATTTTATGCTCTGTATGTCATTTGAAAGAAAGACGAATAAAATCTTATCTTATCTTATCTTAAATAATAATAAAGAATAGATTCTAAGTAATATGCCTAGACATGCCGCTTGGCTATGGTGCTAGTCATTCTACATTTGTAAGCAATATTGTTGTAGGTTCGTTTCTAGAGATTGTATTGTAAAAGTACTGTTTTCCTTTTTTATTCAGGTGCAGCTCTTGGTTGGTCATTTTTCCTTAGGGGTGGGGCTTTTAGTTTTTCTTCCAGTAACTTACTAGTACATGTGCCTCTAAACAAATCTGTATACATATCCTGTATCCATTGAGAACTGCTACCAGTACCACTTGTATGGTTTTGTTTTGCAGTCGATCTCAGAATGATTATGATATCTTTATTTTTTACCTCAGAGTTGTACCAAAGATGAAGTCAAGGCCGTATTCGTCATCAGCGACCAAATCACTGCCACGACCCAAGAGATCCTAGAAGACATCATCTGTGCCAGCCACTTCCAGTACTGTGTCCTGATCACAACTCTGCCAGAGTCCCTTCATCAGCATCTATTAGGCAACGCAGCATCAGGAGGCGGAGAAGGGAGTGGCAACCAGTCTCTCTTTCAGGAGGTGGAGGAGAGAATGAGAGGATGGATGAGACACAAAGTAATCCTGACTACTTTTTTTTTTATTAATCAGGGCCCTGTCTTATAAACAGTTGTGAACTTCCGATTAATCACAACTTATTTGCATCTGATATCCATCACGTCTTTTTATGACTTGATGCTTGATTAAGTAATCCCTGAAGCAGCTTTTCTAAGCTATACTGGTATGGGATGTGTTGTGACAGCAGGTGAAGGTGCAGACAATGACAGTAAGGTGTAAAATTTCTACTAATGTTTTGCTATGCTACCTATCTGTACTTCATTTATTATTCCAGGCTACTGTGTATGAAGCTGACGTGGTGCATATTCCCCTCTCGGTGGCTTGTATGTCACCCAACCTATTCTTCTTGCCATCATTCACCAGTCTCTTCCCTCTCTTGGACGCTGATCTGTTACCTATCAGGAATTACATGCAGGCTAATGTGAGTTCAAAGGGCATTTACTTACTCCTCAAGTTGGCAACACTGTTTATATTCATGGGCTGCTTGATTTTCTGAAGAAAATTTTATGTTTTTGAAATAGGGAAAAGTTTCCCATGAAAATAAATGCAAAATTTCAAGTTTTAATCTCTGCCTGTTTTCATTTTCAAAAAGCGTAAATCATTTTACTTTATATATCCTTTTTTCTGGGGTTTGGAATGACATCAAGGTCCTGTTTATTGGATAATTTATTTGCTAACATGTTCATTTAATTATTATTTTTTTTTATGAATGCTAATTTTTTTATGGGGGGGGGGCAGGTACTGGATATGTTGTTTTTTCAATTATCAACCCATTTACAAAGAAATTGAAAATACCAGATTCCAAATGTTTTGAATTGGTTGATGTTTTCATTTTGTTTGTTTGTTTGTACTTTGTTTGATTGCTTGATAGTTTGTTTGTTTGTTTGAGTGATTTATTTATTTTATTCATCATTCATTTATTTGAATACCAGGTTGAAAAGAAGCCTCCAGAGAGCATGTCTGATGTTGATATCAGCATGCTGCCTGATGAGCTACAACAGGATGTCAAGGTTAGTAAAAACAGAATGGCCTCACTTTCCTCAAACTTTCATTGATATCTATGCCGATCGGCACGGCCGCTTGTTTGCCATATGTGCACATCGGCACACATCAATAAGCACCAACTAACTGAAGAATTACTTTGTGCAATATGATGGCTTTACTAATTGGTCATTACCAGTCTTGATTAGCCCCATGGCAATCATTTTAACACCTTTATATTTGTAGATTAGTCTTGCTTGGGAAACAGTTAGCATTCCTGCAAACCCTTCTGAATAATCCAGAATATTCTGTTTTTTTTGTTTTTTTTTTAATTATTTATTTTGTGCTAAAGCCAAGTTAAGCTTGTTTTATAATGTGCTGCGATTTGAGAGTTCACGTATTGTGTGTGTTGAATGGCTGCATGATCGAGCAGCAAATTTGTATTTGTTTTTGGTACAGATGTACCACGTATTGCCAGTTACACTGCCGCTGCAAGTGCGATTTCTTATTTTTGAAGGCATACCGTGCTAAAAATTCCTAATTCTTATTTTCAAATGTTGGCAGGTATGAGTTAGATAATCATAAAGCCTTTAGTATATTTATCACTTTCTACCTCTGCACCCTTTTCCCTCTCTCTCTCTCTCTCTCTCTCTCTCTTCCAGTCTCATTTCTCTTACTGGTAATTCTTTCCAGTTCTGTCTTGCTTTCAATATGATGTAGTTCTTAAAGTTCTTAGTTTCAAAATTTGTAGAGCAAAATGAATTTATTAAGTCTATTGCCTTTCTGTGATATCTCTTGATTTTCCCTTTTTTTTATTAATTTTCCAATTCACTTTCAACTTATCTTATACTCCCAGATGATGGTGTCTACTCTTAGTTGTCTCTGTGAGACCCTCGATGTGAACGAAGACATCTATTGCCTGGGACCCACAAGCCGAGTGATTGCTGGAGAACTAGCCCAGCTCGTATCTGCAAGGGCCAGAAGAAAAGTAAGAATCGGGCCCGGGGGGTGTTTCACAAAGATCCTAAGTAGAACTTAACTCTAAGTTTGACTTAAAAATTATGGACAGCCATTGGAGTCTTAAAATGAAATATATTCAAAAGCAGAAATTCAAGTATTTTTAGACTTTTTATAAATTCCACATCCAGAACTTGAAATCTCCTTGATGATAGAAATTATGAATGATTTGAATAAACAATTAATGCCTTTCAAAATAACTTTTACAAAATATTTTCAAAGATGCTAATGGCTTTCCATAATTTTTAAGTCCAACTTATATACCCCCCGGGTTTCATAAAACATGTTATCAATAACAAGGTACAATATCTGTTATACCGGTAAGTGTAACGCAGGAAAGAACGCTCGACACAGATGTTTGCAGTTACTTCAACTTTTTATTCCAACTACAATCGGGTTGTAAAACGGAACCCCGGCTATGCAGCCTCACAGATGAACTAACATGACATTAGACGGACATATTCTGAGCCGCACACTAGCTGTCTAGAAGACTCGAGATGCCCACTCCTAAATAGTGATGATGGACACAGTGACATCCTCTGATGAGATTGAGAACATGCAGCAGGAATGAGCATGCCCACTGCATGGCTTCCACATACTAATAGTAGATAAAGGTGGACTACCCCACTCCACTAGGAGGGGTGATGGGAAAGTCACAATGAGAGACAATTTACCGACAAATTAACTTGTAACCTTGCAGTGCCAAACTGCCCTGTTACATAAGCTACTGAAATAGTGGCATTTGATTGGCTGACGGCAAATTTGCCATAGAAATTTAGCATTTGTTGTTGAGAATAAGTTTTATGAAACAGGGCCCTGTCTCCAACCATGGCTGTCACACATATACATGTAGGTTATTTTAGGTATCATGGTACAGTGGTTCATTCACTTGAAGGTTCAAATCCCAGCCCGGTGCTAACGTTCTTTGTCAAGACATCGGTTCACATTTGTCACCCTCCACCCAGGTGTTCAATGGGTGCCCGGCAGGATGCAACAGTCTTTGTAGTTTGCTTAGCATTGTGAGCATCTGTAAAGTGGTACCTGGCTGGAATGCTCCCCAGGGAGTGAAGAATGTGCATCATTATGTATGAAACACTAGATACACCAAAAATATTATAATTTGCTATTTCTAAGATCATATTAATGGTTTCAATATCTTGGTCTAGAAATTATGTTGCAGTTCTATCGTTGATTTCAAATTGCATGAATCTGTTGGCAAGAGACTCTGAAAAGCTATAACAAGTACATCTGATATCATCTAGCTACTATAACAATAATCCTTTTATTTGCTTTTCTCTTCAGAATCATTTGTCAAACTACTGGTGATACATGCAATATGTGCATTGAAATTCAAGGTTGTCGCTGTTGTTGTTGTTGTTGTCATGGTCTTCACTGTTTTTTAAAACTGTCTGGATATCATTTTTGTCTCGGTCATCAAAATCGTCTATATATATTTTTGTCGGCGCTGTTGACATTGGCTATATGGTAGCATTATATGTCCCCATAATTATTTTTTATCATACAAGGAGCTGTTATACTAAAAAGAGGAGGTTGAGTTCTGGAAAGAGGTGACAAATAATTTGTGAGCATTATCATTGCATTATGCAAGTGTGGCAGAACACCAGATAAAAAATGTTCCCTGAAAAGCATGGCTCGTCAAATGCCTTAATATCCTAAATAGAGAATATAACATCTTAAAAATCGGGACAGATTTTTATGCCAATTATTCGTGTAGTCCCGTATATTCTTTCTGTGTACAGTGCTTGTAACTTTACCAAGACTGGGCCAAATTTCTTTTCATTTTGATGATTCCAGAACCTTGCACTATGCTAGATGATAAACCTTTTCTGATCGATTCCACAACATTTCCTTCACAATGCAATCGCATGACCAGAAATCAACTTTATCTTTAACATCTCAAAATATGTATACTTAATTGCCTCATAGGCATGCAGACAAGTGTATTTTTTCTCCTCTCTTCTCTCCCTTACCAGGCTGCAACTAATCGAGCCAGCATTCTCTTCATCGATAGAACCTTGGACATGGTGGCACCCACATCTCACGGCAGAGACTCATTCGCTGATAAGATCATGGCTGCCCTGTCCCCTCTAGAAGGCCATTCATGTGACGTAGCTGTGGATATGTCTGCCCTGTGCTCTCCTGGAAGGTACCAAATTAATATTTAGTTTATTAAATTGTATAGGGTGTAGTACAGAGAATATTAATATCATAATATACCATCTATCATCCTCA
Organism: Hemicentrotus pulcherrimus; assembly: GCA_003118195.1. Classification (NCBI taxonomy): domain Eukaryota; kingdom Metazoa; phylum Echinodermata; class Echinoidea; order Camarodonta; family Strongylocentrotidae; genus Hemicentrotus; species Hemicentrotus pulcherrimus. The sequence goes on along the minus strand of BEXV01000783.1, from coordinate 119,668 downwards.
TTGCAAATTCTGTTTGATTTAAACAGTATAATCATAGGTGTATTGATCGTGTAAAGTCTTGAGATTTTTAAGTGCATCTATGGTTTTGTTTGTTCTGGAGGTTTAACAATTTGAGTGTAGATGTTTAATTACTTAACCAAGTACATGGGTTTGATGGAGGAGGGTGGAAAGGGTGAAACAATCAATTTATAGGTTTAAAAAATATAGTACAATAATTATGATGTGATTGATATGTTAAAGGCAGGGCATTTAATCTACATCGCTACCACTGGTGTATTGTATTTGCAATTGCACCATCTTTAAGTGGAGGCGTACATAGAGCGATTTCCAGTACATGTACCCAAAGATTGCCATCCACGCTAATCAGTTGATGATGCATTGTGGGACATGGCTATCAAAACATCAGGATGTTGTGAGCAGCAGATGGCAGTATCGCTGATCTGATATCTGAAGTAGCTTCAGTAGCATACCCTGCCTTTAAGAAGCATTTACTGTTTGGTTGTGTCCTCGTGAAACTTGAATAGATGCATGAGATTTAAAATAGCGATGATACCGGTCTAGCAAGTAGTATGGTAGTGCTGTCATCGACAAGCCTTCTGTCGACAACCTTGTTGATAAAAGTGCATTTTTACGGGAGGACGACATGTCGACAGGGATAGTATATTGTCGACAAGAATCAACCCATTTATAGGCTTTACACGCACTTTGCNGATGTTTGCAGTTACTTCAACTTTTTATTCCAACTACAATCGGGTTGTAAAACGGAACCCCGGCTATGCAGCCTCACAGATGAACTAACATGACATTAGACGGACATATTCTGAGCCGCACACTAGCTGTCTAGAAGACTCGAGATGCCCACTCCTAAATAGTGATGATGGACACAGTGACATCCTCTGATGAGATTGAGAACATGCAGCAGGAATGAGCATGCCCACTGCATGGCTTCCACATACTAATAGTAGATAAAGGTGGACTACCCCACTCCACTAGGAGGGGTGATGGGAAAGTCACAATGAGAGACAATTTACCGACAAATTAACTTGTAACCTTGCAGTGCCAAACTGCCCTGTTACATAAGCTACTGAAATAGTGGCATTTGATTGGCTGACGGCAAATTTGCCATAGAAATTTAGCATTTGTTGTTGAGAATAAGTTTTATGAAACAGGGCCCTGTCTCCAACCATGGCTGTCACACATATACATGTAGGTTATTTTAGGTATCATGGTACAGTGGTTCATTCACTTGAAGGTTCAAATCCCAGCCCGGTGCTAACGTTCTTTGTCAAGACATCGGTTCACATTTGTCACCCTCCACCCAGGTGTTCAATGGGTGCCCGGCAGGATGCAACAGTCTTTGTAGTTTGCTTAGCATTGTGAGCATCTGTAAAGTGGTACCTGGCTGGAATGCTCCCCAGGGAGTGAAGAATGTGCATCATTATGTATGAAACACTAGATACACCAAAAATATTATAATTTGCTATTTCTAAGATCATATTAATGGTTTCAATATCTTGGTCTAGAAATTATGTTGCAGTTCTATCGTTGATTTCAAATTGCATGAATCTGTTGGCAAGAGACTCTGAAAAGCTATAACAAGTACATCTGATATCATCTAGCTACTATAACAATAATCCTTTTATTTGCTTTTCTCTTCAGAATCATTTGTCAAACTACTGGTGATACATGCAATATGTGCATTGAAATTCAAGGTTGTCGCTGTTGTTGTTGTTGTTGTCATGGTCTTCACTGTTTTTTAAAACTGTCTGGATATCATTTTTGTCTCGGTCATCAAAATCGTCTATATATATTTTTGTCGGCGCTGTTGACATTGGCTATATGGTAGCATTATATGTCCCCATAATTATTTTTTATCATACAAGGAGCTGTTATACTAAAAAGAGGAGGTTGAGTTCTGGAAAGAGGTGACAAATAATTTGTGAGCATTATCATTGCATTATGCAAGTGTGGCAGAACACCAGATAAAAAATGTTCCCTGAAAAGCATGGCTCGTCAAATGCCTTAATATCCTAAATAGAGAATATAACATCTTAAAAATCGGGACAGATTTTTATGCCAATTATTCGTGTAGTCCCGTATATTCTTTCTGTGTACAGTGCTTGTAACTTTACCAAGACTGGGCCAAATTTCTTTTCATTTTGATGATTCCAGAACCTTGCACTATGCTAGATGATAAACCTTTTCTGATCGATTCCACAACATTTCCTTCACAATGCAATCGCATGACCAGAAATCAACTTTATCTTTAACATCTCAAAATATGTATACTTAATTGCCTCATAGGCATGCAGACAAGTGTATTTTTTCTCCTCTCTTCTCTCCCTTACCAGGCTGCAACTAATCGAGCCAGCATTCTCTTCATCGATAGAACCTTGGACATGGTGGCACCCACATCTCACGGCAGAGACTCATTCGCTGATAAGATCATGGCTGCCCTGTCCCCTCTAGAAGGCCATTCATGTGATGTAGCTGTGGATATGTCTGCCCTGTGCTCTCCTGGAAGGTACCAGATTCATGCTTGATTTCTTAAAATGTAGAGTATGGTGCAATTTATATAACAAGATATGTTAAAGACAGGGTACTTTACCTACATCGCTACCACTTCTGTAATATATTTTCAATTGCGCCATCTTTAGGTGAAGGCATACATAGAGCAATTTCCGGTACGTGTACCCAAAGATCGCCATCCAGGCTAATCATTTGATGATGCATTGTGGGACATGGCTGTCAAAACATCAGGACATTGTGAGCAGCAGATGGCAGTATCCGCTGATCCTGAAATCTGAAGTAGCTTCAGTAGAATACCCTGCCTTTAAGATGCATTTACTGTTTGGTTGTGTCCTAGTGAAACTTAAATAGATGCATGAGACTTAAAATAGCGATGATATTGGTCAAGCAAGTAGTATGGTGCATTTAATATACTGTTTCAGTTTTAGTTTCAGAAATTCTGGTTTGTTTTAATAATTTCATATTCACTAAACTTGCATTCCAAGTTTTGTCCACACTCCACGTAAATTGAATACATTGTGTATCTAGTTGAGCATTCATCCATTTTCTGGTAAATACTTCTTTAATTGTATTTATAATGATATCCTCTCTCTCTCTCTCTCTCTCCCCCCTCACTCTATTTCTATTTCTCTCTCTCCCCTCGCCCTATTTCTATCTCCCTCTCTCTCTCCCCTCGCCCTATTTCTATCTCTCTCTCTCCCCTCGCCCTATTTCTACCTCTCTCTCTCTCTCGCTCTCTCTTTCTCTCTTTGTAGTCAGTACAAACCTAGTGTCTTACTACCAGGTTGCTTGGCTCATCCTCATGATCAACAATCAAAGGATTTATTACAGACACTTGTAACTTCAAAACAAAAAGTAGGTCCTCTCTTTAACAGAAAGCATCATTTATTGCTTCAAACACTAATGGTCTTAAGACATATTCTCCATCAGATACAAGCATCATTGCTTTATCTGAATCCTACAAAAGCTTGGGTTGAAATCCATGAAAAGTATGTATAAAATGAAATACATTTAACTCTGCGAAAGTCAAATCTGTCGGAACTAGAAAAAACAACGTCAACTTATGTAGAATTTGCCTTAAGAAGTGAAAATACGACATGTTTTGCATAGTTTGGTCAAAAAATGTATTCAACTTAGGGAAAATCCGACCCATGCAACTTTCAGATATGCAGATCAATTTGCAAAGGGATAAAAATTTGCCTCTTATTTTGTACAATGAAAAAATATTTCAACAGTGCTCCCCTCCTGGATCCTCCACTAGTACTTGATGCCAAATGAGTCATTATAAATTGGTTGTCCTGTATGTGTTTCATTATTCAGGAGAGTCTGATGGAGGTTAATCGACGAGTCGTTGAGACAATAACGAGAGAGAGGCTACCCTTTGATCCTTCGGCTGCCAAGATTGGACGCATCAATGCGGATTCGCTTCAAGCTCATCTCAATAATTTCAAGTACATGTATGTACAATTACTTTTGCTTTATTACTTTTTTTTTTTTTGCAATGGAACCTTCTATTTTGTTTTTCTCCCGACATGGACATGTGCTTTCAGTAGTTGGACTCAACATTAGCAGTGGTGCATGGGACTCATGGACCCCAATCCTAATTGCACCCCCTCCCTCCCTTCCAAATTTCTTACTTGGGGCTCATGCTCACAACCAGTCTTGACCCCCTACTGAAAAGGGTTAGGACGTGGTGCTCTGGTATTGAGTACCATGTACAATTGTATACCAGAAGTTTGTGTTTTAGAAATCACATTTTGATTTATAGAAATGGTTAAAGTATTACCAAAATTGTTGACTTGGCTTGATATTCTACTTGCCAAAAAGCTCCTGATCAAGTCCTGATATGGACAGAATTTAAAGGAACTTTGTTTTACAGGAAAGCTACTACAATAACATGTTTTGAATTAAGATACTATGAAGAGGTGAAAGTTATAAGTTAACCCTGAAATTTAACTTTGACGTTGAAAATTAAGCTGTGTATAAATAGTTATTTTTAAGGTACAGCTTCTAGCATGTAGTGTAGCAGTTTTTTTTGTTTTTTTGTAATGATTGTTTCAATAAGAATACATATATAAAGCTCTCTTTAGTTTGTGTCCATGTACTTGCATTTTTTTTGGACATCTTTATATCTTTATCCACCTCTATGTATTACCCCTGCAGGGACAATCCAACAGCCTTCCGCAATGCCTGCCCTCTGCTCCAGCTAGCCTCTGCTTGTGTACAGACCCTCACCAGTCCCACCATTTCTCAGTGGGACGATTTGCAAACCACAGAGAAAATGCTCCTGCAGAATGCTGGAGAAGGGAACGGCCCATCAGTCACCAGTATTATCCTGGATCTGCTACAGAACCAAGCAAAGCAGGGGAGGTAAAAATATGGATTACTTACTTACTTACTTTACTTTTTCAGCCATTGTCGATCCACTGCAGGATGAAGGCCTCACTCAGCATGCTGTCTCCAAATGACTCTGTTTAGTGCTTGTTGGTGCCAATTAACCATTCCCCAGTACCGTTGCAGCTCATCTCTCCATCTTTTTCTTTGACGTCCCCTGTTATGTTTTTCCTCACATGGTGTCCAGTGAGTGATTGCTGCACTCCAGCAATTATATTTTCTTCTTCTTTTCATTATTTCAAGGATGTCCTGAACTTTTTTCTGCTCCCTGATCCATTTGTTTGTTCTTCCCAAAATGGGTATCACAAGATTGTGTGACACATGTTCCAGTGACCTTTGGTCCATGGTCGTTTTTCTTCCGCAACTCGAAGTCCACCTTCAATCGTGGACCCTACACCATACGTGTTCCAAATTCTAACCTATGCCGTTTAAAAAACTGACCCAAAACCTAAGTGGTAACCCGAAAGCTAATTTGGGTGATTTATTGTTGAAAAATTATTATTTCCAGAGCAATTGTAGCTTTACATTGAGACACCATTTTGTCCTCACTTGCCATAAGTTTCAGAGCCCTTATTAGAGCCCTTTATTTGACCCAATGCTTGTTATTTATTTTCAGAATCAATCTCTTAACTGTTTTTTTTTTTAATAATAACTTAAGATTCTCAATTAAGACTTTCTTAATTGGAAAACGAATAATGTAAATCCCAACTTTTTAATTTAAAATGTGTTGCAAATTCAACATGTGTTCAGATTCACATAAGCTTTAATCTATGAAGTAATTATGAAAGCACTAACAGTAATTTTGCAACATGCAGAAATTCTACTCTGTAAAAAACTCTCTGTATTGACATTAAGTGACAGTTCCATGTCATAAAAATCTATTGTGATATTACTCTTAACCAGATCATACTCCTTGGAAGAAGTTGTTCAACTAATCCTGTATGGATACTCACTGACGGGGGATGAAGCCGGGGGAAGCTTTGATGAAGAGCGCCGGCTACAGAAGCACATTAGTCAACTCATAACACAAGCACCAGACAATTCAGAAGTAGTGAGACTGCTAGGTAAGCCACAGAGTATTATAGAACGCTCCCTTTGTGATCAGGCGAGCGCAGGCCTTAAATCGCCCAAACTAAATTAAAATGATTTTAATATGCATTGATTTATTTTGACATCACAGTGAATTGCCTTAAAGGGGAAGTCTACCCTGATATTAAGTTGGTTTTAATAGAAGCAGAAAAATGAGAGAAACAGGTCCATGAAAGTTTGAGCAAAAAACAATTAAAAATAAGAAAGTTATGATTTTTTGAAATTGCAGTCAATCAAACACAAATTGGCAACTCTGTGACATATCTTGCCAGCTCCCCTCCCTTTTGCCCTGTACGTAAAAGCTTTTAACAATTTTATATTTTTCCAAGAAAATTTTCAATCACACATTCACCCTAAATAAAAATATTGCAAATATGTCTTTATACAACCCCTGTATGAAACAAATGTATACCATCCAGTGGCGTACGCAGGATTTTTTCAAGGGGAAGGGGGGTTTTACAATCGGGCCCAAAATTTGGCAATGACTCAGCCAGCCACTGAATCAAAAATTCATAAGTGTCATATTTTTAATCGAATAGTGCTCAAACTTACACAATTTTTTTTTGTCTTGTTCTTATGGCCATGCTCATTTGCTGAGCACTGTAGCATTTCCCTGCATGTAAAATTACTGTTTGTAAGGCATAGAGCGCCAGTAGGGAATGTCTATCATAAAGTGTGGCAGGGAGATTTCATGGATGTATTGCACACACATACAGTAAGAAACACTTCTGGTGATGGTTGCATCAAAATGTTTCTATTTCATGCCATTTTAAATGTTAAATCATACTTATTCCTTAATATGTCGCATACAGTATATTTGTATAATATGTCATTCGATCATTAGTGATTTGTGAACTTGTAAGAGAGTCTCTTAGTCTTAATTACATTTTCAAATGAATATTTACATTTCTTTTTTTTTTTTTTGTATGTTTAACAGTTGGAGAGGAGAGATCCGAAGCAACAGCTCAGAAGGTAGCAAAGGAGATCATGTCTAAAGTGAAGTCCATCTCAAGGGCTAGGAATACCCTTCAACGATTCATGTGAGTGTAGAAGAGTGAACGTTTCTTTATTAAACCCATCGACTATTGGAACCGGGCGGTTCCTGTATTAAACATATGGGGAATGTGAGAGTTAACTAGTTAATGGATTAAAGGTATTACAAAGTTTGGGGAAATTTTGAAAAATGGGTGGATAGTGATTCTTTACAATTTTGATATATTTGGATGCCCCTGTGGATGTATTAAAAACACAAGAAATGTTAGCCCCTTAAACACTTCTGCTTTCAAGAAAAATTGAATATAAAGATTTACCGGTGCTCCCAGTAAATTTTGAAAAATTTCAAATAGCTCCTACGGCCGTACAATGGTATCTGCAACCATAACAATCTCAGAGTATGTAGTTGTGGTATTATATAATTTCCGAACGAGAATAACTAATCGGTCGATTTTAGTGAATAAACATTGTTTTATAGCTTAATTAATATCTTGACCTTGAGAGGGAGCTATTCAACATAAAGTGTTTATTATTTACAATTTCATAACTTTAGAGTCGATTTCGACCGCGACAACGATAACTGAATATTGTAGGATCGTATATGCTTCCAATACGTTCATTTGAACCAAATTCATGACCCCATACCCAAATTTTGTATTACCTTTAAACGAAACAGACATTCTGCGTCATTAATCCAGAGTCGCTGCTTTATTTATAATGACATACTGAAGCATGTAGGGATAAGATAAATCTGCCAGTTGTGACTCCTTCCTGTAAGTATGTAAGTGTTTAGTCAAAATGTTTGGAAAAATATGCGAGGAAAGCTTTATGCAAAAGTTGTTTGTAAATTACCAAATCATCTACAATTATATATTATCATATGTTTGGCAAGCTGTCCATAAGTTTCCTCTGATCTAGAGCATTTTCACTTGAATATTAGCCTATAAAGTGTTTCTGTTTCTCTAACACCCATCCATCTAGCTACCCTATCAAGCCCAGGGAGGTGGGAGGATGCCCCTATCTAGCTGAGATACAGTCAAATTAACTCCGCCTCTTAAGGGTTAATGGAAAATTTCTTTATGTCTCTAATACAGGGATGTTTTAAATATTGGTTCAATCTTAAGGGTTGTGGGAATCTTTCTTTGTATCTCTGATACAGGGATATTTTCAATCTTGGTTCAATTTTTAGAATTAATTCAATCATAAGGGTCAATGGAATATTTCTATGGGTCTCTGATACAGGGATGTTTTCAATCTTGGTTCAATCTTTAGGGTTAATTCAATCTTGAGGGTTAATGGAATCTTTCTTTGTGTCTCTGATACAGGGATATTTTCAAACCTTGTTCAATCTTTAGGATTAATTCAACAGAATCTTTCTGTGTGTCTCTAATACAGGGATACATGTATATATTTGCAAACCTTATTCAATCTTTAGGATTAATTTAATGGAATCTTTCTGTGTGTCTCTAATACAAGGATATTTTCAAACCTTATTCAGTCTTTAGGGTTATTTCAATGGAATCTTTCTGTGTGTCTCTAAGACAGAGATATTTTCAATCTTGGTTCAATCTTAAGGATTAATTCAATCTTTAGGATTAATTCGATCTTTAGGGGTTAATAGAATCTTTTTATGTGTCTCTGATAACAGGGATGTATTCAGTCCCGGTACCGCCACTCATCCATCAAGCTACTCGCCCCTCGTGAAGCAAGTCATGAAGAGTGTCTTTGACCCGTCCAAGCCTGATCTGGTTGACATTGAATACAAGTCCAGTGGATTCAGAGACCTCCTCAAAACAAAATTCAGGTAACTCATTAGGCCTGTCCTCATCAGCTCGAGATTGCCAAATATCCCGCTATTTGAACTATCCCAATCGCAAATTATCCAGTTAATTTGCACCTTCATCAGCCCAAAGTTGCAATTAGCAGGATATTTGGTCGAGATAATCATCCCAAGATATCTTGGGCTAGTTTGCAAAATATCCCGCTACCGGTATTTGTCCGATGCGGCTTCACCTGCCCGAAGACTCGCACTATGCGCGAATGCTGAGCAAAATATCTTGAGCTCGAGTTTCAACTTTCGAGGTCAAGTTCCAAGCTGATGAAGACGCGATTTGTAACTTTGGGATTATTTCCATAATCAGAAATAGCAGGCTATTGGCAATCTCGAGCTGATGCATGTTTGATGTACATGTAGAGGTGTCACGGTCGAGCAGATACGTCTTCGGAGTGTGGATCACATGGTTCGCGGTTCGAATCCCGCTACAGCACTAATGTCCGCTGGCAAGACATTAATCTACATTTGCCACTCTCCACCCAATAATAAGGATATTTTTTAGCACACATATCCACTAATAAAGGTGCTCAAGGTGCTGTTGTTGTTGTTGTTTTTGTCCGTGTTATTATTACTATTTGTGCTGTTGAAGAAATTCCTATTTGAACAGAGCATCACAAAACTTTTGGAGCATATTTTTAACTTGAAATGAACCTAAGCAAAATTCTAGAATGAAGGATGGGGGAGGGGCAGGGTAAGAACCCCTACCATGTATTTTGGGATGTTAGTCACATCATAGATTTCAGATGTGTATTTTTAAAATGATATTCATGTAACATCTTCCGATATGTAAGGACATCATTTACAATTGTTAATCACATAGCCTTGCTTCTTATAAACCTTTACAAAAATGCGTGATTTTCTATCAATTCTTATTAATAATAACTATTCTTTTGAACACCTATCAAAATTTATCTTAACTTTTCTGATTTAGGAAAGTTTGGTGTAGAGTAATTACAGGGGGTTCAGACTTTTCGTAGAGTCAATTGGATATCAATAATTGACCTAAAGAAATAAAACTCAAGATTGTCTTTATTGAACTAAAGATGGTGGACACAGCTGGCAGCATCAAATATTTAAACATGCATTTCTAAAATAAAAGCTCATATACATGTATCCACGCAATTTCCTATTCTTTTTCATAAACGATTCTAAATTTTTCTTTTGGTTCAGATTATTCATGAATGTTGGTAAGCCCCGTCCTAGTGACCATCCTCTGCTCATCGTCTTCATGGTGGGAGGGGTCACGTGTTCGGAGGTCAAGCACATCAAGGAGACTGTGGCATCCCTATCACCCAACACTCAGGTGAAAATTGATTTTAAACTTTGGGAAATTTCCCCTCTACCCAATGGGTGGTACCGGTATTCTTGAAAGGGGACTATATTCAGTCCATGGTTAAATCCACCGATTAAGTATGGAAAACCAAGTGTCCATATGAATATGTTTTTGAATAATTTAATCTGTCACTGTTAAAATGAAAATAAAAAGTAATAACAAAATTCGACAAAAAACAATATAACTATGAGACGATTATGTTATCATGGTAATTTAGGGACGTATCATATAATTCCAAAATACATTCATATGGACACTTGGCATTCCATACTCAGTCGGTGGATTAAACCATGGACCAAAGTTAGTCCGTTTTCGAGAATACTACCCATATGTTTTTTAATAATTTAATCTATCACTATTAAAATGAAAATTAAAAGTAATAACATAATTCGATAAAAAACTATGAGACGATTATGTTATCATGGTAAATAGGGACGTATCATATAATTCCAAAATACATTCATATGGACACTTGGCATTCCATACTCTGTCGGTGGATTAAACCATGGACTAAATTTAGTCCGCTTTCGAGAATACTACCCAATGGGTTGCTATTCTTCGCTTTTCATGAATAAGGAGTACAGGGTGTAAGTGGTCATTGGCGCCTGAGAAAAGGGAGATTGGGGGTATATTATTTGCCTTCAGAAAGAAAAGGAAGATACAAATTATAAGATACATACAGTATGAACAACTTCAAGGTACGTGTATGGTAGGGTTGCAAAGTATTACGGAGGTTGTGGTGACAATCATTCCACATTTTGTTGTTAAGCTCAATAGCCTTTGATTCCAGCCCTAGGAAATGTGTCATATGCATGAGTAGAAAGGGCAAAAATATCTGCATAAGCTGCATTCATGTTTGTTTCATGACAATATTGCGTTTTATTGCAAGGAATTTTAGAAAGAAAAATAAACTTTAAAATCCTTATATTGGCAACACATTGAGACGATCTGAATCATTTCTTATCAAAATTTGCAATTTTCTAAACTTTTTGCAAAGTCTGTACACAGAAATTGTTCTTAGAGACATTAGCTTTTATTAGAAAAATGTAGCAATAAAAGAAAAAAATATTATTGCCAATTTGAAGAACAAAGTGGCATCATTTGAGCCCTTCAAATAAATCCTGCCCTGAAATGGCTTTGGGACAAAATGCCTTGGACTTGCCCCTTGTATGTTCAGATATACAGTGTGCACTCCTGCAACATTTGCCTTGGGCTTTATGTTTTCAATGGCATAAGATTACAACTTGGTTTTAGGTTTGGTTTAGGCTTTGATGTCGATAATGTATTTATGTTTGGTCCAGGCTTAAAGTTGGGAATTTGATTGATGTAATACAAAATTAAAGTGGACTGCAGGGCAACTGTTGCCATAACTCGAGGAAGCGTCGGTGCTTCAGCGGGTGCAAAGGAAAACATTCAAACAGCGGGTTGGGTGACATTATCTCAAAATATGCAAAGAGAGTAATTACAATTTTGACAAACTAGGTTGCTCAACTCCTCTGGTGATCTGGCTAGCCACTTGAAATTATAATTTGAAGAAGTCGGTAGTGCATATTTTCTCTTCGCCATGTTGAATCGATGGTACAATGTGGAATCGTTGGGGTAGGACGAAGAATCACCCCCTTTTTCCCATCGAAGACTTCTTGAAATTATAATTTCAAGTGGCCAGCCAGATGCACAGAGGAGTCGAGCAACCTAGGAGGTCAAAATTGTAATTACTCTCTTTCTATATTTTGAGTTAATGTCACCCAACCCGCTGTTTGAATGTTTTCATGTGCACCCGCTGAAGCTCCGACACCTTTGGCGTCGGCGGACTCGGAGCTTCCTGGAGTTACTGTTGCCAGAGTGTGTATTACACAATGTTTCATTCATTTATTTTCTATTCCATCAATGCAAATTTCAGTTTGATCACTAAGATGGACATGATGAAAATTATGAGCTTTGCATTCGTTCCTAATACAACATTTCATGTACACATCTGGGTAGTGTTTCACAAAGACTAAGATCGACAGGCCGTTCATGCCAATGATTGCTCTCACCATTGGTCTCTCAATTATGATCTTTAGATAACATTTTTTCCTTCAATGAAGAATTATCAAAAAATGTAAAATCTGTAGATTTGTGCGTCTCTTGAGAGACCAATGCCAGTAAATGGGTGAGAGCAAACAATGGCATGAATGGCCTGCCAAAGTTCAGTCTAACTTAAAGTTGATCTTATTCTTTGTGAAACACCCCCCTGGTGTTTGTCCAGATTATGTCAATATTGTCTTATTTAGAAATAGTTATTAATTCATGGTAGCAACAGCTTTTGTGATTGTATTTTTTTCCCAACTTATCTTATCATGTAGCATGTACTTTTTTCCCAGCATAGTCTGATATTGTATACCAAATAAAAGATTTCACTGTGTTTGTATGTTTAAACATACTTGTCATTATTCCTGTTTGCTTTTCATTTTCAGGTGGTGGTAGGATCAACTAGAATATTAAGAGAATCAGATGTCCTGGACCATGTCTTTGGACAAAAGCCACTTTCGTTCTGAAACACCAGAACATTGTGATGCCTTTGAACCTTGTCTTTGGACAGGAGCTACTTTCGTACTAAAACCCCAGAACGTTCCATGCCATGGGTCAAGTAGAATCATAAGAGAATCAGATGTCTTAGACCATGTCTTTGGACAAAAGCCACTTTCGTTCTGAAATCCCAGAACATTGTGATGGATCAACTAGATACTTTGATTCCTTGGACCGTGTCTTTGGACAGGAGCTACTTTCGTACTGAAACACCAGAATGTTCTATCGGATGGATCAACTAGAATCATAAGAGAATCAGATGTCCTAGACCATGTCTTTGGACAGAAGCCACTTTCGTACTGAAACACCAGAACATTGTGATGGATCATGTGGACACTGTGATTCCTTGAACAGTGTCTTCGGACAAGAGCTACTTTCGTACTGAAACACCAGAATGTTCTATCGAATGAATCAAATAGAATATTAAGAGAATCAGATGTCCTGGACCATGTCTTTGGACAAAAGCCACTTTCGTACTGAAACCCCAGAATGTTCGATGCCATGGGTCAAGTAGAATCATAAGAGAATCAGATGTCTTAGACCATGTCTTTAGACAGAGCCACTTTCGTACTGAAACACAAGAACATTGCGATGCATCAACTAGATACTGTGATGCCTTGGACCGTATCTTCGGACAACAGCCACTTTCGTATTGAATCACCAGGACATTCTATGGGATGGATTTACTTGAATCTAAAGAGAATGTGGTGCCATCATAGAGGCATACCTCTATTCATTTCCTAAAAAGAACTTTAGAATAAATCAACCATATTCTTCAGAGTCCCGGGCCTTATTCAATTCATTAAATGTATTAAGTCAGTATTTCACTTAGGATTTTACTTGGCTAAGTAAAACATCCTAACTCGTATTCAGATCATATCTGAGCATTTTGCTTTAGTAAGCTTACTTTAAGGTAAAATACTTTCCGATCATCATCGTGACGTCACATTGTCAATCAAAAATAAGGCGCAATTAATGTGTGACATTAAATGGGCGCTAATTTAGTTGTCCGCCAGGTATGTTACTGCGTTAAAAAACCATATGCCTGCCAATCAAATCCGCTAAATAGTTGGCCTTAATCAGCTAGGGAGTTGTTTTAGATTTAAAGTAAAATGCTTGGCTAAAAGCTTCAACTGAATACCAAAGTTGGCTAAGTATTTTATCGAAGCCGAAAACTAAATAAAATACTGATATTTCTGACACAAGTATTAAAGGTAATACAAAGTTTTGCGAAATTTGGCAAATTGGTTGGATAGTGATTCTTTACAGTTTTGATATATTTGGATGCCCCTGTGGATGTATTATAAGCACTAGAAAATTTAGCCCCTAAAACACTTCTGCTTTAGAGAAAAATTGAATGTAAAATTTACCGGTGCTCCTGGTATTAAAATAAAAACCATGAAAATCTCAGAATACGAAGTTGTGATATTTAGTTTCAGGAATAGCTAATCGGTCAATCTTAGTCAAAAACATTGTTTTATAGGTTAATTAATATCTTGGCCTTGAGAGGAAGCTACACAACATAAAGAGTTCATTATTTCCATTTTCATAACTTAAGGCTCGATTTCAACCGCGACAACGATCACTGAATATTGTAGGATCGCATATGCTTCCAATATGAACCAAATTCATGAACCCATACCAAAACTTTGTATTACCTTTAAATTGAATACTGGTCCCGATATCTTAGACTAGGATGTCTTTGGCCAGGAGCCATTCTCCTACTGATCCTTTGACCGTCCTGTCCAATGGATCAACAACAACCCTGAGGAAGTCTATTCTGGTGGGCCATGTCTGTGGGTCAAGACCATGAATCCTGTTTTTCAATAGATGCAGTCTACAAAGATGGTATCACACCTGGGGTCAAGTGCAACCGATGTCTTACTAAAGGAAATTTAATTTATTCCAGGGATGCTGTAACTGGGAATATATAACATACATCCAGGCACCTTGCTGCCCTAGTGTTACAATATTCAGGCACCTCGATGTCAAAGTGAAGTTCTGGCACCTCGTTGACTAATTATGTGGGTATTCACATGATAATAATGATGAGCAGGCGCGGATCCAGGATTTTCCAATAGGGGAGGCCGAAAATTTGAAAATTGCGCACACCGTTTTTTCAAGGTCATATTAGAATCACCAGACCGGTACAATTTTTGACATTTTCATGGGGGGGGGGGGGGGGG